>BPLR01014558.1:0-65597 GCA_021605095.1 Caerostris extrusa
GCAAAAAAGAACAATGGAAAAAAAAATATACAACAACAAAATAATACAACAAAACATGCTGAGACAGAGTTCATTAATCTAATAATAATGCCAAGTTGCAGATCCTTTAGCCACTAAAAGAAAGTGTTACCAGGGGCACCACGGGGAGGTAGATCTTCTGCGTACCCCGAGAAGATCTACTTCCCCGTGGTGCACCTGGTAACACTTTTTAGATCTTGATACCGGTTTTAATAGTAGTAGAAATTTTAGAAAAAGAAAGAAAACACAGTTTTTTTTTTTTTTTTTTTTTATTTGCCAGTTTTATTAGAGAATGTAAATATCAAAAAATTTTTAACTTATGAATGTTGTTGTTGTTGTTGTTGTCGTGTCCCTCATGGGAGGATGGGTGCAGCTTCTGTTGTGATGGAGCACCCGTAGGGTAGAAGTCTGACTTCTGCTCCATGACGCTCTTACAACCATAGGAGACTGGGACCTACGCCTGGCAAAAGTGGATTCGAACCACTACAAGCATCCATGCCACCGCCGGGACTCGAACCCGAAACCTGTGGCACCGAGCGCCAGACACGGCCATTCAAGCCCCATGTAACTTATGAATTATAACAATATATAAAGAATCACAAAAAGTAAAGGAACATCTTATTTACAAAAAGTGTAAATATCACTATTCAGTCTGTGGTATAATTACAAATTTTTTGAAATGTGATCTTAAAAAACATAATGCATCAATTGTACTATCATTATGCCAGCAACGTAATTTTGTGCAAAAATTATCAGCTGTCGAAACGCTCTTTCAGCATCTACGCTAGTTGGTGATACTGTTAGCAATGCGCGATATACTTTTTCCAAGTATTTACCTCTAAATCCCTCTTCTTCAAATAAATTTATTTCTCGTTGGATTGTTTTGGATATAGTCGATTTCTGTATTGTATTTTGGTTTGTTGAAATTTTTTTTAGTTACCGCCAATTCTAATTTTTGTTCAAGAGACAATTCCTTTTTCACTATCGACATTAGTGTCATCATAATTTCTAGTTTTCAGATAAGAATTCTAAATTTCTAGTAAATACCGATATTACAAAATTGTACAAATGACTCAAATCCCGGTTTGGTATCCCGGTATTGCAATCCCTAGATGAAATGTTTAACAAAATATTCAGAGAGATGACAATATTTTCACAAGCAAACAGAATGTTGATTTTTAATGCAGCTTAGTAAATTTCTTCCTTATAAGAAAAAAAGAGATTTATTTAAAACCCTACCATATTAAATAACACCAAAAGTATGAACAAGAGACACTTATTATTAGGGATTGCAATATCGGACCAAAAGTTCAATACCGGTATTCGGTATTTTCTTTATTTTAATACCGGTAGCAGAAATGTCACTGGTGCTGTCATTTTACTTATCATTTCATCCATTTTTTTTTTTTTTTTTTTCAAAATTATATAAAATCCCTGATGAACTGAGCATAAATTAGTATATTCATTGCAATTAGATTCATTCCTCTGTACCAAATTTGTGTCATGTTTCTTTTTAAATGTGTATGGAGTCCGCTTGTACTTCACTAACTGAACATTTTTACATTGTGCCACCCTATTCTTTTCATCATATAAATAATGAAACCAAACCGAAGTATTATCAACTGATTTTTTATGTTCTTTAAAGTTATTCTTATTCATTATTATGCGGTATTATTTATGAGTATATATATAATAAATCTGAAAAATATTTTGAATTCTAAAAAGTATGATATGCAAATACAATGTTAATGACAAACTCGCAAATTTAAAAAACATCGAAATGTTACACACTTTCTTCACAACTACAACCTTGTTTTCCCAGATAAGAATTCTAGTAAATACCGAGAAAAAACCGTATTTAAACTTGTAAATACCGGTATTACAAAATTGTAGAAATGGCTCAAAATACCGGTATTCGGTATCCCGGTAATGCAGTCCCTACTTATTATAGTGGAAGAACAATTTTTTAATTAAATTACAAATATTGCTCTTACAAAAAGGTTCTTTAATCAGGCAATTAACGACCTTTACCACCAGATGTGACACAATACTGCTTACATTTTAATCATTTAAAATTTTCATATTACAAATAAAACTATATCAAAGCCTGATAATCTCGGATGGCCATATTAAAAGAGAGTACTGTAACACACTTGTTCCTACTAATAAAATTATAATAAACAATTATTTAAATTATTATATCAATTATTTATTATTTAAATTATTATACCAATGGTTATCATTGTAGTTTATTGCATTAAAAAAAATTGCTGAAATCTGCTCAGCCAATTTGATATGTGAACATTCATGATAACATATGATGTGTGAAGATTCGGGAATGGATGAATAAACTCACGAATATGCAAGAGATACATGAAACAATTGATTGGAATACTACAAGAATGATCAAATGCAATAGCCACATGAATAGATCAAGAACTTCATGAAGAATGAATTGTTCAAGAATCTCTCAAAGAATATACAAAAGTAAGATAAATGTAGTCTTCCAAATTCTCCAAGAAACATTATCAAATTCAATAGTCAAAAGAATAGTCGTAAATGAGGAATGAAGTATTCCAAATTCTACAAGAAACGTTATCACATACAATACCCAAAAGAATGTATCAAAGTTTGAAAATTCTAGGTACAAATGAAGTACTATACAGCTCAATAGGCACCAGAAATGCCAAAAGTGATAAATATGAAACTTCAAGAAGAAGAATTGATCACACACTACAAGTACTTATAACCATTGGAAATATATGCTTATTCCTTTAAATGTTAGAACTTTTTATTCCTTCTCTGATTTATTTAATTTTTCTAACAATTGGCAAAGGGCTCAACCACAAGTCACTGTTCACCATCCGCCAAGTGGAAGTGTGATCGCTGAGCGACCAAGGCACTCCATCAAGTCACCAATAATAACCATTGGAAATACAAAAATCCTAAGCCAAAACATGAAAAGTGTTTCAAAACCATACTACAAAACACTTCGAACAAAGGCCAAATTCTCCAGAATATTCCTTAAAATAACATTATTAATGAAGCATTTTAAGAGTTAAGGGGCCAAAAGTACCATCTACCGCCAAAATTTGCAATGCAATTTTATTTGCTTCGACCTCATTTTCGGATAACGTCACGGACCCCTAACTAGGACAACATCATGTTCACACATAATATAAATTCATTCTTGTAGCATTGTTTAGCATTTCATGTTTATTTTGCTTCAAGTAGAAACAAAATTGATTCGTTAAAAGAACTGAATTGTGTTTAAAATTGTTTACAGTATCAGCAATAAAAAGGATACGAAGTGATGGTCCAGAAGCAGTGGCTCCACCTTCATCAGAATCATAATCTCTGAAAAAAAAAATACTGTAAAATCTCTATTCATAAAAATATAAGTAATGAATGAATAAAAATTAAAGCTTTAATTAAGCTCTCTTTAGTCATGCATATTTGTGATTTATTTGTTACTGCACAACATGACATAATCTGTTAAGGATTCATTTGATATTTCCATTTGTGGAAAAGCATTTCTGACTCTGAATTCATTTCAAATTTTTTTTTTTTTAAATCCGTTATTAAAGACATAAAATATCAAAGACTTTTATTGAACTTGTATATCTATAATGATTACACTTTTAAAGATGCAAGAACTGTTTTAAAAAAAAAAATAACAAGCATTATATAATAGCTTAAGATAATATTTTAATCACAAAAAAAAAAAAATATTAAGATCTTTTGTTGTTATGCCAAGAGTCTCTTGGCACTTACTGCTTTAGGAACATACCAAGTAACTGTCTTTACTAGTGGTTGTATTATAAAAAGAAAAAATTAAATTGCATCCTTAATATTTATTCACAGAATTCAGGAAAAACAAAATGGTTCAAAAACCCACCTTTCAACTCATTTAAAAATATCTTGCAAACTTTTTGCATTTTATAAAATGAAATTACTGATACTATAAAAATTAAATGGCAATTTCCCCCCCCCCCTTCTTTTTATAAACTATAATTTAAATAAATGCCACAAAAATTTGTAAGGAAAATTAATGAATCTTTAATATCTCACACAAATAATGGATCAGGTATCATTGAGTGTGCCACTGAAAATCAATAGCTATTTAAATTGGATTACAAAACAATAAGAAAGGTATAAAGTCATTTAAATTCAATTAAACTAAACTGATAATGAAAAATAATATTCAGTACAATGAGTATGACTTTCACTTTAATTATTTAAATTTGTCAAAGTGGGATAATTTAGTATGTATTTTATGTTATATAATAAGCCATGTTGAATATCATTTAATCAAATAAAATCATAGTAATACAATAATTGAGGGAAAAGCAAAATTAGAAAAATACCAAATGACATTGTTAAAAAATTTTTTTAAAAATTAGATCTTAGATTTATTTTATGAACAAATCCTAATATTTCATATATGCACATTTTATGCTTAGATAATTAAATTGAAAAGAATGCAAATAACATAAAATAATAAGAATTTAACAATCTCTAATACACATTAACAGCTGGAATTAAACTAAAAATTCACTACTAGTTATTAATAGCATTGTTATTCTTCTTTAAATGAAAAAAAAAATTGATAGTTTTACAAAATGAGTATTTTTAATTTAATTGGTGATTTTCGACTTTCTTTGGAAATTCATTATTCTAAGAATGACCAATCATTAACATCCTTAGTTCACATTGAAAGGCCTCAAAACAAATGAAAAAATAGCTTTATAATTATTGCTAAATTAGGAAAGATTATATATATTTTCCAATGGCAGATTATGAACAGTTACAGCAAAAAAAGAACAACGGAAAAAAACAACATACAACAACAAAATAATGCAACAAAACATACTGAAACAGAGTTCATTAATCTAACAATAATGCCAAGTTGCAGATCTTTTAGCCACTCAAAAGTGTTACCAGGTGCACCACGGGAGGTAGATCTTCTGCGCACCCAGCAAAGAAATATATGATTCAACATATCTACCATGACAAAAAAATGTTGCAATCGTTGATTTCTTCTAAGGCAAAATGTTAATAAACAAGTAATAGGAAAAAATAAATAAAGTCAATTCCTACTTAGGTCAACAATGAAACATTTTATTTTAGTTACTTTTTATTAAATAATTACAATTAATATAAATATGTATATGCATATAGCAGAATCACAATATTAAGTGGCAAATTAAATTTAATGAATAAATTAATATTTGAAAAAACTGTTAACATCAAGAGTCATCCACTACAAGTTTTAAAAATTTATTTGAACTTGAGTGGATGAATAAAAGTAGTTTATTAACGATTGAAAATTTGATATATAAATATATATAGGGAGAGAGTATGAACTAATAGTAGGAATTGGAAAAAAAAAAAAAAGAAAAGAAATATCTTAAAGAATAAATCAAAGTCTCACTGATTTTTTTTTTAAAAAAATGTAAATTTTATATTGGACCACATTTATAGCACTGCTAAGCTGCATGAAGTTCATGAATTGCACTTTTGACAGCCCTGTTCAACAGATACAAAATGTTTTAAAACTTTTTTTCTCCCTAACGGCAATTATGAAATTGAATTATTGACTTAATTGAATAAATATTATTATATACATTCATTTATTTAACACTTTCCACAATGAAGGGTCTTAAATAAAAATTGTAAAATTTATCAAACCATCATAAAATAAATGTTTAGCTAAAAAATATATTATCCTACAACTATTCAACAATAAAAATTCAAAAACATCTTTCTTTGAAATATCTTATTCAAAAGTAATTTGTTACTGCATTCACATCTCAAATCTATCAAATGTCAATCAATCATGTCCAATACAATCAGAATTGTTACATATATAACTTCAAAGTACATTTACATCTACATGAATGAAATAGAATATTTATAGCTATCTTTGCTTTTATAATTATTTTAAATTTGTAATAGAAACATCATGATAGAAAAACAAATTTGAATATATATTATATTTTGTAAAGCAAAACTAAACCATTGAGTTTTTAAAGACTTAATAAAATATTACTTTATGATTTAAGGCAGATAACAATAAGGGGTAAATATTAAGTAGTTGCCAGAAATAAATACATACTTTATCAGCACTTAATCTATAAATTTATTGCAATGTTTAAAAAAATCTCTCTTTACACCCCTCCTGTTTACTATAATAAATTTTTACTTACTCTTCTTCTGATGAGACAAAAGTGCATCGAGATAAAATGGCCTCCCTGATTTCTTCTTGTTCTACAGAACGGTTGGCTGATTTCAAAATGGGTTGCACACTCTTTTCCATGATCAAGGATACTTTATGGCCTAAATCAAATTTTGCTGAAAGATAAATAAAAAATTTCAAATGACAACAGCACTTTTTCCGTTAAGCAACAAGATTTGGATATTTTGCATTTACAAAATTATATTCATGAGTTACTTTAAAATAATAAGACCCTTTATTTATTATTTCTGGTCCTGATAAAAAATTTAAAAAAAAAAAAGCTTATAGCACAGGTATATCTCCAACTTGCAATAATAAGAAATTTAATCAAAATTTGAAAAAAAAATAGTTAACAATTAAGATTTTGTATCTTGAAATAATGTCTAATCTAATAAGCCAGCTACACTACCTATGAAAATCACCTTTGAAAAAGAGACATTTATTGTTTTAATCGATTATGCCACATATTCAGCCTAGCAAATGGTAATGTGTGCCACTAGTATGAAAGTGAGTCGAGGTTAGAATCCACTGGCAGTATTGTTGTAGTAGTTGCTTTCAGAAATAAGGAGACTTAATGACAGTGGTCACAATATGTGTAAAAACGTTTTGTGTCAATAGTCAGGTTACCTGGCAGGAGTTTTCTGTCCTTTTCCCATGCAACACGCAAATGTGAGGCAGTTACTCCTATGAGTCCTCCCTATTATCATCCATGAGTGGGCTTCTCATAGGATATAAGAGAACTTTTAATATTCCACTCTCACTTTTCTAACTGATAAGGGATAACATAACCTTAGGGATGAAGTATGGAGAAAAGAACAAAGCAACTAAGATGGACAAAGTTTGTAAAGTATTCAAAAGCAAACCTATGATTAAGTTTTTAAAATTTTCTTCTATGAAACTTGATAAAATAAGATTAATATAACTTTTTATACTATTTTATTTTTTGAATACCTTTATATCAAGCAATGAATTACTTTTAGACATTGATCAGTTTTAATTTACTATATTTAATGCTCACGAGTTGCACCCTTTGTTTCTGAGTCTCCACTATGGCTAACTTTTTGACACCTGATTATATTCTATGCTTTTAGGCCTTGTTAAAGAAAAAGTACCAAAATTTCATCTCTCAGTTTTAAAGAATAATAATTAAACTAATGCTAATTATTCCTTAATTTACAGCTGTTAATATATAATGAAAGAAAATAGAAATTGGAATAAATTGATTGCAAAATTTATAAAAATATTAAATTGAAGGTTTATATAAGTGATGATATGGAAACAATTATAAAAATAATTAAGAATACATTGGTCCATTCTTTAAATATATCAATTAATATAAACCTGTTTGGATATTAAGTAAAATAAATTAATCATGTATTTAAAGATAGCACTAATAGCACTTTCTGTTCCTTGATCTTCACACTTTAGTTTAAAAAGCTATTTGGTATACAAGTTTTTAAATAGTAACAATTACAGCCAATTTTATAAAAGAGCAAATGTCACTTTAAACCTCCTCAAAACTTTTTACCAAACTAAGAATAACTCTTATTAATAAAAAATCATTACAATACATTCTTTCAAATATAATACATAAAAATGATTAACAACTGGAAATTGTTAAAAATCATTTCTGATTCATCTTATTCTAAACAGAATTATATCATCAAGAAATAATTAAGATTTTTATTGTGGAATGAGAAATGGGTTGTTGAAAGATATTCATAATTGTTGCATATTGTAGCCCATAAGCATAATTGCTAAATAGGAAGGGGGAAGGAAGATTATGTCTCAATCTTAGAAAAGGCCAGTAGCTATTATTATTTTTTTTTTTACCCCCACTTAAGATGGGTTTTATTGTCTTACAGGGCTATAGCTGTGTTTATGGATATAAAACACTTTATTTTTGTAAAATGTTATTCACTACAAGATTTCAATGCTTTAACTGGGTTACTCTAATTCTCTAATTACTGGGATATATGTATATCCCAGTAATAATATTTCTTCTTAAGAAAAAAGGTATAACTACCAAACTTATTTATTAATAAGGTTGTCATTCTTACTGAAATTTTTGTAAATCAGACTTACCGAATGAAAAGTGCAATTTTAAAATAGGCAATAAATTTGAAAGCTTCTTGCACTTTTACAGTAACACAATATACAAGAGAAAAATAAATATTTCCAAAATTCAAATATAAGTAATATTTGAATACAAGTCATTTTCTCAAAAATTTTTCCAAATGAGAAATGAAGAAAAATGTTGAAAATGCAATATTTTATAAAAAATTATGTTATTATTTAACATCTTTACTACACGAAAATGACAAATTTAATAAATAAAATATAAAAAAAATTTTTCATCCAAAAATAAAAACCTATGATTTTTAGGAGCTTCTTGATTAACAGAGCACCACTTTACTCCAAACAAATATTGGTACCAAATGTAACTAGATAAGTGTGCCAACCATTTTATTAAACATAACAGTAATGCAAGAAATAAATTTTAAAAATAAGTAAACAACTAATTAAAACAGAAAAAAAAATTTTGGACTCATAATAAAAGGCATAATATGGGCATTTTTTTTTTTTTTCCTTGTTATTTCAAAATATTTGTGTTTCTTCCAATAAGGTACCTAGCTAATATTTATTTTTCAATTTGATATTTTCCTGTAATATAACACATTTTACAGTTTATATTTAAGACACTTAATATTGGATTCATAAAACTGAATTAATAATTTACATTCAGTTTTTTCCCTCCAATGTCTTTTTATTTTAACAATCACAATAAATTACATATCATCCTGAAATATTTTTTTAAAGTAACCGAAGGTTTCACTGGGTAGTCCAATGCAACCTCTATGGACACATTCTATAATTTCATGGAAAATTACATCGATTATTCACTCGGAAGAATATTTCTTATAAATAAACTTTTGTTCGATTTATTGCAATTTATTTAGATTGTAGATTTCCTGTTATATGCTTGCCAAGGGATTCATTCTTAACCGGAGTTAATACATTATTACAGATGATAACTCTTGAATTCAGAAATAAATAAATAAAACAGTGCTCAAGAAAGAAATGCAAGACACTTGAAACTAATTGTATTCCATAAACTACTTTTTCACAGCAAGATTATTCATTGCAGCTTCATTAGCAGAAAATACAATTTTATGTTGCTTAAAAACAAATTCTTTCACTATAGTTAAAATTAGTTAACTGTCAAATCTTATATCCTTTATAAATTTTTAAGTAGAATGAAGTCTTTAAAAAATTATTTAAATGATTAATAAATCAAAATTACAGGTAAAAAAAATTTTTTTTTAAATTACACATTTTTACTTCTAAATAGTATAAAAAATTTTCTTTTAGCATGTTCTTTAAAAATCCCTGATTAACTTATTTTAACAGTTTCATCCACACTTAAACAAAACAAAAGGAAAAAAATCTAAATGATAAAAAAAGAATTTGAGAAACATGTTTATCATTAAACAAAAGAAAAAAATACAGTTACAAGTTACATTTGGTGATTTTGCACACATTTAGAAACTAGAACCCTTTGAATTGAAAAACACCAATTTTCTAAAATCAAACATTCTATACTCCATAATTTTCTGAGAATAATGCACAAGTAATAACATTCTATACTATTACTAACAATGGTTCTATATATATAAAAAAAAGAATACAAATTATATAAAATGTTATTTACGTTCTTTTTCCGGGGTATTTTGTTTATTTCCACTGCAGTTAGACCATTTCTCAAGAATTTCTGTACATAAGGCATCTATATCTACATTTTGCTATAAAACAGAAATTGTCATTCATTATTTTAAACAAAAATTTAAAAAAATCACAAAATTTAGGAACATATAAACTAAAAGAAAATTTTCTCACAATAGATTAGACAGAATGCTTCATTCAAAACAAAAAGTGAAAAAATTCTGATAAAACGAACAAAAAAAATAAAAAAAATAGATAAAAAGTATCACAACAACAATTAATGTGAAATAAATTTTAAAACAATACATATACTATATCAGTTTCAATCAATAAACATCTGATAAGAAAAATAATCATTCTTTTTTTTTCCTTTACACTATTCCAAAAAAATTTGATCATTCTTACCACTAAGTTCTCAAACATGTCTTTTAAGTTATCCACTTTATCTGTATCAGCGTCATCAGTTGTAATAATGCTACTAATGTAGGATGACAATACTTCATCCTCAATTTTAAATGTTTCAAGCTTCCTAGTTAACCATTCATTAAAAACATCTTCGTCGGCTTGCACAGCCATGGTGATTTTGTTTTTTAAATCGTGGTTTTGTTTGTTTCTGTAGATGTTGCCATACAATTGTAATAATTGTCATACTTGAAAATATCTTATTTCTACGAAATTAGTAGACATATTTAGAAATTACCATGTTTTGCTGTATGTGTAAAGTTATCGCTTTATATCTTAAATATAAAAATCTATCAGCATTATTTTAAATGAAGTTATTTAAATTTCATTTAAAATAATGCTCATTCCTCTCATTTAAATCTTTTTAGTTTGTTTTATTTCATGGATTGCTTTACATCACCAGGATGTCTTTGAATATTTTGAAGAAATTATAAAAAAGTTATTCCTGAAAATTTTTTTAAGAAATTGTAAAATATTTATTTCCTATCAGAAGTAAAAAGTGGAATACAAGGGACTTAACTTCAATAAAATTGCAAAATGAATTTAAATTTGTGTGATCTGTACAAATTTAAAAACAGAACTTGAAACAATTTCTTAAAAATTATTTAAATTTTTTATTATTTTTTTTTTATTATTGTAATGGCTCTAATCTAGAAATAGTGAAGTGATAATAATTTATAAATCAATATTTTTAATGTGTTTATCAATATTTTTAGAGAGTAATTGGAAAAAACATTATGAATCTATTGCATTTTAAACAAGTAACCTCGTCGTGTGATATATAAAAAATTTCAGAACTTTTATTATTATTATTATTAGCATTATGGGGCCTGATGGCAGAGTGGCAAGCTCTCGGGTGTTAGGTACCACAGGTTTCAGGTTCGAATCCCGGTGGTGCCATGGATGTTTACAATTGTTCAGAATCCACTTTAAATCGCAGGACCCTGTCTAATAGGATCGTAGAACGTTGTGAGGGTAATGTCACTCGCTTCCGTAGCATATCTTCGAGCTACACGTGCCCCTGGGTAGTGCTAAATGAGTAACAATGTTGCAGTCTTTGCCTAAGGCATAAAGATTAACTTTTGTATTGCCAGCTGCATTAAAAACAGCAACACAACATTATCATTATTATTAAAAATAGTTAATAATCATTAGAATAGTAATGAGATACATTTTTGTTTTATTTTGTGGTTGTATAAAGATAAAATACGATCGGCTGCCGTACAACAATTACTAAAACAATAGTAGTGTTCATTTTATACTTAATGTAATTTTACCAATTATGTGTATTTATTGAAAGTTAAAAACAAAAGGGGCTACGGTGATTTGGGCTCAGTGTCTTATTTTAAATTATATTGACTTAAAAAAAACTATAAAATATATAGGAAATATGTTCTATTTCATCCATGCATAAACTGACATTTTATTTTTCCCTTTCGTCAAGCAAAGACGAATAGTAGCCTCGGACATTTGAATCTTTTAATCGTTCTTCCAAAAGCTATTTTCATCAACGAAACTTTTTAGAACCCTTCACAACTCACTGGAACATTCAGTTTATCATATGCACACGTTGTGGAATTGCTTTCGATCATAAATACAGAAGATAGTAGGAATATTAGTTAAGGGAGTACCTTAGTCAAGAAGCGACTCCTAATTGCTTTCTTAGTAAACACTTGATGATGAACGAACCCACAGAGTTATTTTTGAGCGAAACAGCTGATGAATATATTAAGTTCATCAGCTTTAAAGCTTGCTCAGAATATTTGCTTAACTAAATCACTATGATATTACATAGGGCAGAAGAACGAAATAAATACCTTCACAAGAAGGAATGAATTTTTAGGAAGTTGTATTTTGGCGTAGTGTATTCCTCCAACGGGTTGGAGAATCCAAACATAGATTTTCATGGCTGCTGATTAGTTGATAGCAGGGCAAACTTGAGGACAGTATTTGGTAGAAACATTCTTTGGAAGTCTGTTGTTGGATATTCTGGAATGAGGAAATTTGGGCAACTTTTTCAGGTAACAATATAACAAACTTCCTTAAATTGATGCAAGTTATCTTTTGAACTTTCCCTTGAATGGGATAATCCTTCAAGGTACCCTTACCACATTTTAAGCATCTGTATTTGATGTTAAAATTAGCAGAACTGTAGTGAAAATAGTTGCATCGGAAATATTACATAGAAAGATGTTCCTGTTGAACTTTAATAATATTCCATTGAAAGTGGATGCAAAACGCTTTCCCAGCTATTTGAAAGTATCATTCAAGGTTCATAAGAATGATAAATGACCTAAAATAATACCATTGTTTTCCTCGTCATCCGAACAGCAATAAAGGTTTTCAAACTTTTGCTCTGAATTGGTGTACTCCTCAACATTACACCTTCTAAGTGGTATGTTGGATATAACCTTCACCATATGATAATAATTTCATCACAACACTTCGAAATCACATGCTCAAGTTAAATTCGTTGCAATATTTGCTCATTGCATGGACAAATATCATATAAACTCATTTTTAAAATCTTGCTCGCACATTTTTTTAAGAGTAGATCGTGTGAAACTCCCCGTGTGACAGCTTTATACTGATCTTCATAAAGTAATTAACTGGACAAATAAAACTGTAACGATTGAACTTAATGCTCTCTGTTCATCTAAACTAAAAGGCATTAATAACACAGAAACTGTTGCAGATTAGTCGGGAAACGAATATTTTCTATTAAAACTGTCATGAAAACAGGTAGATATGTTCAATTTCCAAGAAAATTAGCCTCATACCGATTTATATATTTTCTTAAAAGTCAGATACTTTTCATACATGTTTGCATACAAAATATGATTTTTTTTTTTACATTTATTTATCTTGTATTATTAGCAGTACAAATTCTACAAATATGTTCAGTTAATTTAAGCCAGTGTTTAATTTTTTGCTGTTCCTTTGAAGTAACTATGGGGTGATATTTTAATCTACCTCCCAACAATTACTTATGGAAATCAACAACAGATAGTAATGTGGGTTGGCATAAAAAATATAATCTTGGAGAAGGTCAAGGCAAGAAACAATAATAATACGTTGCTGTGTGTTTTATTATGATTGTGTTAAATAAAGAAGTCAAAATAGACTCATTATTATCGCAATAAGTTTAAACATAGTGGAGCACACAAGGTCTGCAATCTGTTGCAGATGTAAATGCTTTGTGAATTATATGAGCTGGCATCAGATTTCAATCAATTTTTATCAGAGAAAGAAGTTTTGTTTAGTATAAACATTGGCGACACCTTGACTTTTTAATCCATAAAAATTTCACATGCTATCTCTACAGAATTCTATAACCTTTGGAAGGTTTTTGTGTGTGTGTGTGAATACTTGCAGCAGATAATTGATAATAATATATCATGGTTCAGTTGATGTAAATCTTTAAAAGTTTAACTTGTGTGCCATCTTATGGTGAATATAAGCGAACTAGGACAGGAAATACATTTTTTAATTATTTGCGGTTTGAAGCCTCAGTTATTATAATAGCTCAGTACCATTCGTTTCAGTGCGAGGGGGGACAGGAAAGTTTACAAATCCAACCATCTTTTCATAATTAGCATTGGTGGAATAATGCACATCTTGATTGCATGTTTTTCCTATTTCTCCACATATAATAAATTTCAACCAATTTTTTGTGTTACCACATAAACTTTTCTTTTTTTGTTGAATAGCAATTTCCAAAACATATAACTAAATCTACTAAAATCAATAATGAGGGACATCAAATGCTCTGTAATTAAAAAAATAGTGCAATATACTTTATTTTGAAGAAACTGATTCCAACTACTATGTCAATTAAAAATATTATTTTCTTCAAACTAATTCCAGAGAATTTCATGCTACTTAAACATGATAATATTTCCTACTTAATATTTAATATGAAACTCGTTTTTAAACTTCAAATTTATCATTTTCTATACATTCTTATAGATACAAACCCATAACAGTATGTTTGAAGTTGTGAAATATTTTGAAAACCAAAGTTATTCATTAAAATTTTTAGGTACTAATTTTTTTTTTTTTTTCATTATTAGCTTTCTATTAAATTAATCCACTAAAAAACATTCAGCAGTATACTCATAAAATTTTTCCTTTGAAAGGGAATGAACATGTTAAACTATTATGTCCACAAAACTTCTGTATAGCTTTTGCAAATAACAGTTCCATAACTCTTAGTAAAAATTTCAATTTTCTTTTTTTTTATTTTTTTTTTTTTTTTGTTGTTGTTGTTCTTCTTTAGAATAGAATACTTCCATACTAAAATAATTTTTCGTTTCAAAATACCAAAAGTGTACAGATAACACTAATTTCCATACTAATGAAAAAATTTTTTTTAATGATGAAATGATTATTAAACTAAAAAATATTTTTCATAAGCATGAAAAACTAGCCTTGTGTGTAAACTTTTGGTATTCTGAAACGAAAAATGATTTTAGTATGCAATTATGTTTTTAAAAAAATATTTAGCAAATTTAAATGCACATTAAATTTAATAAAGAATTATATTCATAACACATCTCATAATTTAAAATTTTGATTTCTTATTCAAAGGTAACATTCATTTTAGAGGGGTTTATTCAATCTTTTATAAATGTTAGATATTGGATCATTATTAAATTTCAAAATTGTTATTAGAAAATATGTTTAATAAAAATTTTAAAAACAATTTTTTTTTTAATATTACAAATATAATTTTCTCCCATATAAAAATTCTAAAATAGTCTTAATACTGTCCATTTTGACTAGCTTAATATTATCCAAATATAATGTAGCAAAAAATTTACATATATACAGTTTTCGATACATTTGAAAAGTTTAATTTTCAATATTGCTTAGGAAGTTTATGAATTTTTATCTTTGAAATTTTCCATTTGCTTTTTTTTTTTTTTTTTTTTTGGATGTGGTTATTATTGTAATAGATTATAACTAATCTTGTATACTAACTATTTATTTCGTAACTTATTTTATTTTATTTATTTATTTTTTTTTGTAAAAAAAAATTCAAGATAATTGCCATTATATTTACTTTAAAACCATTATGCTTGTTTATTATTCATTTAAAATACTCTAGATGTCTTTAGACTGCAGAATATTTTATTTGCAATTTAAGAATAATTGATACTAGATACTATAAATTATCTTCATTTGATATAAATTGTGGAATTAACAATAAAAATGATAAACATGTCATTAACTAATGCATAACAAAATTAAATTGTTGCTCATCTCAGCAAAATGTATATTAAACAGTATGAAATTAATTCTGTACAGATCAGGTCATCAACAAAAAAATCTGAGATGGAAATATATAGAATTAAAAATTTTATTCAATATAAGGAATTAATAAGTTTCTTAAGAAATAGCATGCTTGATAATTACAAGAATGTTAACTTCTGTTAATTACTAAAAAGATTCCTACATTCAGTATTAATGGCATTCTAGATAATGATTATTCTTTATCTTTTATTTTAAGTTAGTTTATATACCAATATTTATTATGAAAACAAAACGCAACTAGAGGAAGAAGGAAATAATCAATAAATAACACCATAGGAAAAGAGCGGTGCATGTCTAAAATTAAGAAATAGAATGCAGGCAAGAAAATATTGTATCTTATATTTATGGTGAGAATTGTAATATTAATTTTTCTTGTCATTTGATTTTTAGAAAGCTATTAAAAAAAGATTTACATTTTTCAAAAGTGTTCAATTGAGTTTACAAGAAAACAAGGGATATATCGAACATTAATTTCAATAAATTGAGTTTGCAAATGTACAATTTTAATCTTAGTTTATATTTTTTACAATGATATATCATAAAATTATAATTAAATATTATTGAATTTTAAATTTATGACCTTGTATATTAAAGTTTAAAAAATGTAGATTAGTTAAAATTTAGAGATTGAGTTTAATAGAATTACAGTAACCTTCTTTATAATCCGGCATATTTGAAACCACAGCCATACCTGAATTTTCAAGTATCAATATAGTTTTAAAGGAGCTATCGAAGATAAAGCATTCTAAATAAAAATTTACACAATTAAAAGATGTACATATTTATACACATTCTGAAGATATGCAGATGATAAAAATATCCAACTAATGTAAGCACAACTGTGTCACAATCTGGCGGATAACGTCAACAAACGTCAGAATCCATATAAAAATGAAGGCTCAATTGTTGCTGGCATATAGAATGCGCCAAATTAAAGAGAGGTTACTGTATTTCAGATTTCTAATCTTAAAACCCATGTTCTTGCATTTCTAAATGTTATCTATCTGAGAAAACACTAAATTTGAATAATGACTAAAAGAATTTTTAAATAATTATTTGGATTCCTTGTATATTCTATTACAATGAAATTTTCATCAGTGCAGTTACAATAATCTTAATGAAATGAATTTCTACACAATTATAATGAATAAGTAATGAAATGTCAACCTAAATTGCGATTTCATTTTTATATAAAGTCGATATATCAAAAAGATTTGTTCATTAATTACTGATGCTCAATTACATAACACAAATTCTTGAAAAAAAATTACAAGAATCATAATTTCTTTTAAATATTAATAAAATTTAAGACTTATAAATGATTTTCAAAATTAAAGAAATGCAATTTATTTAAATCTTCACAATCAGTTAAAAAGTAAGTATTTTTACTTACAAAATACTAAACATTTTATCTGTCACATATATTCAAAATAAAATGATAGTAAAAATTAAGGCAACAATTAACAAAGAAAGAGTTATTTGCAGAAACAATTTATAAATGCTCTCTCTTCTTAATACAAATAAACAATAATAAATTCTCTGTATATTAAACATATATAAATTCTCCTATGTATTATTTTACAGAGTCTTAAATAAATATATGAACATTCACAAATATAATACGAATACAATATTTTTCATTACAAAACAATCCTTAAAGTATATATTTCAGTACATAATTGCAAAAAAGTTGAATATAAATGAACTTGTAATTTAAAAGTATAAAAAAAACAAAAAAACAATATAAATTTTTAAAACTATAATTCTAAATCATGGTAATGTAATAAATCATTGAAATAATTTTCTTTCGATCAGTATATGAGACTAAAAAAACAAAGAAAATATCTAAAAAAAAAAAAATTTTAAGTTTGGTTTGTCATTTAACGATCATTTATTACACACTTTAGGATAATTAGACAAGGACCTACAGTTTAACATGGATTCTGAGCCACTAACAAATATCCATGCCACCACCAGGGTTTGAACTTGAAGCCTGTGGTACCAAAAGCCAGAGTGCTAGACAATTGGCCATCAGGCAACAAAACTGTCTAAGAGTAGAAAAATGTTTTTTTAACTGTTTAACAAATAAAAAATGCAATGCTCTTAATAATGTTAAATTTGTACCCTTGATATATTTATACAGTTTATAATTACTGTACAGTCTGACCATGGATAATGTGGAAATCTAAATATTTGTTTTAACAGCAAAAAAGAACAAATTGATTACTTGTTAGGAGTGCCAGCCACATAGATTAAGCACAAAGCTGCTTTGAAAGAAAAGTATAATAGCTAGTGTGGAAATTTTTCGTCCAGATTTTCTTTTATTATCATGTTATCTAAAATTTGAATTAATAAAAACTAAAATTCTTTTTATTGCAATGAAAATTATCTTAATGATCGAGGTGCTCTTCATAAATCCATCCAACATGGCTGCTTGCCAATTTTCCACACAATCGGTGGTCAAACTATCTATGTAATACTTAGTTTTAAGCAATTTTTACAAATTAATAATTTCAATAACTGATCATTAATAAATCTGACAATAAAAGTTTAGTAAATAAATAGATATGATAAAATTATCATAATTCTTTAAACTAGGGAAACAATGGATGAAAGTTTAACTAACACTAAAAAGAATGTTATTTTCAATTAGAAAAGCATTTTGTTTTAGGGAAAATTGCAGCTTTTTTTTTTTTTTTTCTATACTTATAAACCATATATCTGAAATATAAATCTTTACAAACATGCATTTGAGTAAAATAGTAATAAAAAAACACACATATGAGCTTAAGTTTCGTGATATATTAGTATTCTTTTAGTGAAAATTTTTTAAATTTCTTATTCATTTGAATACATAAAGTATTAAACTAAAAGCCACTTTAGTAGAAAAAAATATATGCATACATGGTTATGCAACATAACAGATTAATTATGCTAAATTTAGTAACTATGAGGAATATTAAATTTAGATACTATGTATACTATAAGAAATAATATAATTTGTTAAGAAATTTGTGCATCTATCAAAATATTAAACGTTTTAAAAAACACATTATTTTAACATTTATCTACTTGCTGACCAAAATATGTGCATAAATTTAAGAAAATTTTTATATATTTTTAAAATAGCAGCAAGAAAATAATATAAAATTGGTAGCAACATACAATTGTCCTTTTCTTTTTTTTTTTTTTTTTATAGTTATTTACTTTAGAATTAAGATATAAGAGCTTTTGATACAAACTAAAAGAAAATACGAGTTATAAAGAATGAAAATTGACAGAATTTATTGTTTAAAAATGTATACTATTACCTTAAAATGGCATTAGCACTTTTTTTTTTTTTTTTTTTTGAGGAGGAGGAGGTAGCATGATAACTGATTATGATTTGATTAATTCCAAATGTAAATGAATATTAAAAATAATTGCACTATTCAGTCCACAACAACAAGAAAGAGAAAATTTCTCTTATTTTGCTTATCAAAATGAGTAATTTTTTTAAGTTAAACATAATAAGAATAATAAACTAATCCGATGGCACTTGTACTAAACCAGACGGCACACAGCCACCAAGTCATGAAGCCCAAGATGCCACGATACAAAATCGGAGTAAACACTTTCTTTAAACTTAGAAGCGTAAGAGAAATTTGCTGACTAGACTCTAATATATCACTACTGACAGGCAAAGACATTTTAGCAGTAGCATTGGCAATTTCCATGGATTCTGCAACATTAATATAGCTGCTCCATTTATAATCTCCTGAAATAGACAGATAGTAAATATAGTTTTTCTTCGCAAACAGTGGAATTTCAAATTGCAATAAAAACTACAATTTAAATCTACTAAATCTCAACAATACTAATAAATGCATAGACAAATTTCATATTTTTAATAAATATATAATAAAAAGATTTTTATATGAAAAAAGATTTTATATAGATTTTTGCTACAAATAAATTGCACTATTTATTAAAAGTTAAATCTTTCAGAAGTAGCTTATTTTAAAAGGAAATAGTAAATAATTACAAACAAGAATGAATCAATTTCTTAAAAATATATGTGTACATAACAAAATTCATGGCATAAATATACCAAATTATTAACCTATTAATAATGCATCATATTTTCCCAAACAACAGCTTCATTCCTTTTCAATAATTGTTGACTTAATTTTCCTTTTGAATGTTTAATGGGTTTTTTCATTTCTTACAATTTACAATCTGCTAACTGAAACAATTAAGATTCTTCATAACTGCCAGCAAGGACTGGAAGTCAGCCTAAAAAATTTCAGATTGCCAGCTTGAATATTTTATATTGACTTTAGACTATTTTTTTTAATAATAAGAATATTTTAGACTCTTTACCATAATTTTATCTTACCACCATTTTTATTAATTGAATGACGAAAATTTTTTTTATTAAAGTCATATGAACACAATTTTGTTACAATTTTAATGGTGCAGTATTTGCACTAACTTAAAAATATATCTTGATACTTTAAATTTGTTTTCAACAATTATATACACAGTCCAGTCACATTAATATGACCACCTGTCAAAGCCAGAATATACACTATTCTGGCTTTTAAGTGAGTGTGGTATTTTTATTAAGTGGTATTCTTTATATACACTCCACTGCAATGTGTTGCCACCTGCCTTTTGTGATTGGTTACTTCACATTGACGTCGAGTAGATGGTGGTCACATTAATGTGACTGGACTGTGTATATCACCTATAAGAACAATAGTACTAAATGAACAGATATGAAAGTATTATACAATATTTTTTAAAACAAGCTAAAAGGAAATTGTACATTTTAATCACGAAGCTGAAATAGCTGTCTAAATGACGAAATTTTATATAAATTCTGTCCTCCACCTGTATAAGTTACACTCCTTCGATGTTAATAAAATTAATAGTAAAAACAACCCATGATTGATAAGTTTTATTGCTGATTCCATTTGACATCCAATTACATCTTGTAGCAGCCATTGACTTACTACATATATATATATATATATAAATATTGGTTAAAAAATTTACATTTGAACTAATGAATAAAATCATACAAACCTAAAGTTTTTAGTAAAAGAGTACAAAATAAACACAACATCAATGGTGTAAGATACTGCAAAGTAACAACACACAAATAATAGAAAACTCTTGCAACCTAAATTGAAACAATAAATGAGGCATAAATTACAATAAAGTTAATCAACATATAATAGAATAGCAACATAAAAAAATATTTTAACAGTTGAATGGTTTTCCCAAGTCACGTAATAGAAATGAAACACATAAATTATGTAAAACGAGGAACCTATTTATTTAATTTAAAGATCTCATAATATTAAGTATTCTATTTTAGTCTTATTTTGTTAGCTTTATTTCATATTATTCTAAAAAAGGAAAACTACTTTTTTACACATTAAGTAGTATGCTACAAGATTTTTAATTATTTACACTATAAGATTTTTAATAATAATGGATTTTTTTTGAATCTAAAAAAAATTAAATGTTTTCATCCAATTAATTCGTTTATATAATTTCCTGTGTAAAAGGATCATATGAATAAAAAATTGAACTAAAAGAAAAAATTCCAATGCACTAATAGCAAGGCTTTTGCAGATTAATGTTCAAAGATTATGATGCATTAAATTCAATACATTTGTTATAAACATATGAGTAAAAGGCAATTACCATTTTCTGTAACTCTACATTACTAATGCGACCAGCCTCTTTTCTCAGATTTCTAACTTTTTCTGGTGCCATATTTAAATAAGATTGTAAGTAATGGGGCATAAGGAAAAATCTTATGGCCAAGATAAAAACAATTAAAACCAAACGGGTTGTATCAAATGCATCAGATGACATCCTGTAAAATAATAATACATCATTAATGCCTGTTAAACCCTAAAATACCAGAATTTAAGCAATGAATTTCAAAAAGGAAAACTGCAGTGCAGTTCTGAAAATTAAGCATTTAATAGTGAAAAAATTTTTAGGGGTTGTATGAATAATGAACAGTAACTTAAAACTTTTAACAAAAATTCAAAATCAATTCATCAAAAATTAATAATATTAGCCATTTATTTTTTTTTTTAAATTATTACAACAATAAAGATAAATATTAAAACAGATTTTATTATAAAGTTTTTTAAAGACGATATTAAGAAATTCAATAGCCATGGTTTAAGAAAAATATCTCTTTTTTTTTAATCGGAAAATAGTTAGAAATGTGGAAATTTTGGCATTTATGAAATGTTTAGCAAAAGGTTTTATATATAAAATATAGTAAACTCTTTAATTTGTCCCATTCTAGATCTGGTTGTGATAGAGAGCAATTGTGCCGGATTATCGAGCAAAATGTATTTTTAAGAGGAATATCAAAAAGAAAACAGTCTAAATAAAAATTTAAACATACTTATATTTAATGCTTTCAATATATAAGAAATTAAATAAGTACAAATTTAATGAAAATGCCACAATTTGGCTGTCAAAAACAATTAATCATATCAATAAAGCGAAGGTGTGATCCGTGCCACATTATAAAATGCACCACATTACTAAATGCCAGATTAAAGGGATTATTGTAAATAGTATGCACCAAATAAAAAGTGTATATTAAATTAACCAATATAAAAGTAGCAAAATAATAGATAAACTAAAATCCATATCAATTAGAAACTATTTCAAAAATAACTAAACATTTTTGAAAAATAAAAAATATTAAACATAAGCACAAGTCATGAATTAAGATAATAATGAAACATCTTTTAGGAAAAACCATTTTGATATATGAAGGTCCATAACCCGTACACAAAAAAATTTTAAAATGAATTTAAACAGAAAAAAGAAAATAACATACATTGTAAAAAACTCCATTAACTATTTTAATTTTTAATACTTCATTTTTCATGATGTATTCTTTATTATATTATTTTATTTATTATATTTCTTACATGATTATTTTTAAATAAAGATAATCTGAGCTAGTTTTTATTACTAATTATAAAAATATATATATAAGGTTTCTCCAATTAGAATTTTTTTTTTTTTTTTTCATATATCAATTTTCCCTCAATTGTTTTGGGATTTATGCTTAATATCACAGCTCACAGATATAATTAAAAGCTTTCTGATGATTGTTGTAAGGATTAAGGCAAAAAGAAGTGGACTACTGTTATTGAAAATCAACAAAATGTAAGGAAAATTAGTCCATTATTCACAGTCAGATCCAGAGTGCTTAAATGACATTTTAGATCAGATTAATCCTTTTACTGTATTATTCCTTTTCTTCTTTGAAAAAAATAGAATCTGACACAGAGATTCCATTTCATATATATATATACACTAAAGAAACTCATTTGTTTAAAACTTTTATTTTGTGAAATAGAAAGTACAATAACTAATGGAGAATTTTCATTCAGTGAAAAGTAAAAGTTCAGTGAAATCTTAAGAATATACTTAAATACAAATGAATTAAAGAATAAAAGTTTGATAAAATATTTAATAATTATAATATTTTAGAAACTGCAAAATAATTTATATTTTTTTGTTATGCACAATATTTATCCTAGGTAAAAAAAATTATTGCTAATAAAAAATAAACTACAGATAAAGAATCAAAAATGTTTATTAGTCATAGGTAAATAAATATAATTAATAAAAAAAGGACATTTTTATTTTTCTAAAAGTATGATTTTTTTAATATAAATCCTCTTTAAACTACTAAATTATTCATGGAGCTTTTTACATTAAATATTATTTTTCAAAAAATAAAAAGAATTTGTTCTTATTTTCTACAAGATAATAGATGGGAAAAAAGTTATCTTAATCTAAAATGTAAACTACATAAAAATGAAATCTGAAACAGAAAAATTAATTATTACAAAACACAATTATTAAAGAAGTTTATAAGATATATATTAGTTATTAGATACGATCAATTTTATTTAAATAAGAGATGGACTGTAATAAATATATATCCTTCCATGCAGCCCATTAAAGATTCAATTAAGTACAAACAAGAGGTTCACAGTTAATAGGTAGTATTTTACATTTATACAAACTATAATAAAAGGAATATTTTTTTTAAAAACACAATAATTTTTAACAAATAAATTAAATAAATAGTGCTTGGTTTTCAATAACTGGTTACTAGGGTTTTTTTTTTTTTTTTTTTTTTTTATAAGTTTCTATTAAGTCTTTATGTACATGCTTAAATGCAAGGGTAGGGAGTTGTCTAAAAATTTCCAACCAGACTTTTGAGTAGGAAGTTTTTTATCAACTCCCCTGACTCTATTCCATAATTTTATATGATTTTTACTAATGGATTTAGAAATATTTTTGTGTAATAAGATCAATGAATTTTATTGAACTCACCTATAAAAGTATTTTTCCCTAACAAAGTATTTTTTACAATTTTAAAGGGTGATATTTGCACTCACTTAAAAGATATCCGTGTACTCAAAATTTACCATAGGGAATACAAAATATATGTATTCTATAATAATGACAAGTATCAATTAACAGATATAAAAAATATTATAGAATAGTTGAAGAGAAAAAAAGAAAATTATACATTTTAAGCAGAAAGATACTCTATTTGTAATACATAAAATCTTTTTGTTTTTAATATTGAATAGCTTCTATATGTTTTTTATTGTTTTAAGATAGCTTAATATATACAAATTTCTTAATACTCAGTTTGATTCATTTAGCAGTAGTTGCCTTGCTATTGGTGGTATTACTGAAGGATGCAAATTGAATTGCCTCTTCGCATTTAGTTTCAAGATTTATTCTTAGTAATTTGGAAAAATAAACAATATTTTTATAAAAAGAATTCACAATCAAATTTTTAAACAGACTCCAATTCCTTTAAAATACTTTCGATTCTTGACTCCCCACCTCTGTCAAAAATGCATGTATTTAATAATTTCCACATTGAAGAATAGTATATTTAAACTCAATTGCAAAGAATGAGTAATAAAAAAAAAGTAAACTAATGTTCAGTAAAATAAAAGCAGTATGGAGAATTCTATATTCAATAGAAAGCTAAATTTTTAGTAAAGCAACCTTCTTTGGGGAAATTCTGAATCACAATGAAATCTTCTAGAAGAATTTTCAAGATATATATTTCAAAAAAAAAAAATTAGTATAAAAAAAAGAATTAAAATTATTAGATCTTATTTTCCTCTTTTAGAAAATAAATTTGTTTATGTTTTTTCCATCTGCATATAAAAAATAATTTTTTTCATTTAATTATACAATTTTAAATATATTTTAGATCATAATAAACATAAAATGAATGAAATAAAGATTTATAAACATAATACTTACAAAAACATCTGGTATACCAGGCCATGTTCTTTCTGTAAAGTAATGTCTGCTAATCGGCTTCACCCACATTAAGAGCACAAAAACAGGCGATATAAAACTGATATGAAGAAGAGTTCTGCATTGGGGGAAAAATCAATTAACATTGGGAAAAAAAAAACAATTAAGGTTGAAAGATATTTTTCTGTGTTCACAGATACTCATATGGTCAATGTATTTGCATAATTATCAGGCGCTCTTTAAAAATGCAAATGCAAAGCATAATTTTTAATAGTTTATTATTAAAGATTTGTTAAATTTTCTATTTTCTTTTTTAAACATATTTGAATAACAGGTAACAGGCATGAGAAGAAGACACAATGAATTATTTATTTTACATCATTTTATGTTTTTCAAAGTAAAATATATTAAAAATTACTTTAAAGAGGTCTTTCAGCACAATATTTCAATGCATCCTTGTGCATTCTGGCTAAACGAAGACCAGGAAATGTGAAAAAAGATCCAATGAACGACACCACAAAGCTAAACACAGCTTAAACATAAGTTTAGAGCAGGTCCACTAGAAAAAAATAATATGTATTTCTTATATACATTGTTTAGAAAAAACACAATACAGTGATAATAATATATGTATAACACCACGATATAACACTAAAACTTATTGATAACTTATTTCTTCTACACTCTGGTTTATAGTAATATACACATATAACAAAATTTAAACAAAAATTAAAACAAATTTAATACTCCATTTCATGGACATGAGTTAATACAATTTTGCATCTACGTATAATAAATCACTAAAAATATTTAGATACCAAAGAGAAAATATTTTGATTTTTTTAATGCTTTTCAGTTTAGAAATTTGATTCTTCTTTTTGATGAACATAGGTGGGCTCATGTACCATTTATGAACCCATAAACAGCCCACGATGATGACACAGATGATGATGATGATGAGGGCAAAACAGAGTCTTCCGGGAAGACCTTTAGTAATAACCGTCTCGCATTTGGATGTCGTATGAGAGAAAACTTCCCCAGACAGCCTGAATACCAATAGAATATGTCTTTACACATATTATCACAATAACTATGGAGACTCTTCATTTTTGAAAGCAATGATTACAACAATGTCAGCAGCAGATTCATCCCTCGGCCCTCCTGCAAGCTACCTTTTGCACATGGCCATTGGGTCATGTGCTGAGGTGTGGCTATTTTTCAACAAAATGGTATTTTCAATTTGATAGAATATACCATTTTGTTTTATTGTAGTTTTATAGGCAAGACACATTTTTTCATACTCATTCAATAATTAAATTTTTTTTTTTTTTTCATTCTAATAGTAAACAATTATTCATGTTATGTATATTTTCATGAAGTTTATAAAAAGTCTAAAGAAAAATATATGTATATATATATATATATGATAAAAAAAACACAGAATCAATTTTAAAATTGACTGAAACTTTTTTTTAAATAAATTTTAAGAGTAATTATAATTGGTTATTATGAATAAGTTATCTAATTTTAAGATATTTGCATTATTGTATGCTATAAGTTCTCTTAAAAAATGAATTTAAAAGAAATTTTAATTTTACATATATAAAACAAACCACATTTTTAGGAAAGTAAACACCAAATGTAAATAAATTTCTCTTTAAAAAATATATAAATTTAATTAACAAAATTATTCTAAATTTGGGAATTTAAAATGCTAAAAACTAAACAAACTGAATATTACTATTGTTTTACAACAAACATATTTTAAAAGTGATTAGAAACTTGCAAAGACTATAAAAATATATAACTTGATGTTATAGTTTTGAAATTAATCATAATAAAAAACATTAATACACAATTATCACTTAAAAGTATTCATTTCCAAGACTGCAACAAAATGTTCGTTAAATTTTTAATCATACAGAATTTTTCAAACAAAGAAAAAAAAAATTCACACATCAAATAGTCCACCAAATAATTCCACAATTACTAAACTGTATCTAAAAAATAAACATTAAATAATTCATTCCTTTTACAGTTAGTAAAATCTAAAATTACCACATTGAAAATTTTTTTTATTCATATTAAAAGTCATTTTATGTTTTAAATTTTTAATAAGTTATAATTTTTTCCTTTAAAAACTCAGTTGAAATGAAATCCATTATTATTCTAGATTATTTCCTTTTATGCAAAAGATAGGAGTTTAGTTAGTTTATTATATAATATAAATGTTATATGAATTTGAAATGTTTTTATAAATCTAAATATATATTAAATTTTACCTGGAGTCTAAAACCTTGATCCATCAAAAATGAATGAGCACTTGCATTAAAGCTTGAATAAGCTACAGGAAACAATTATTTATCAACATTAACCATACAATATTGAACCTTTTAAAAAGTAGTAAAAAATATTTTGTTATGAAAAAATTATTTTTTTATAGCTATGAGTTTAATAAAGTCATTGAATGTAAACTACAAATTTTCTAAATCCATTAGCAAAGTTCATAGTACATAAAAGAGTTCAAGTCTAAGTCTGTATAAAAAAAATTCACTAAGAGTTAAAATTTTTTTTATGTCCCTCAACATCCCTTGTTATAAAATAAATTATACATATATATGTATAAACTATTACAAAATATTGATTTTTATATTCTATTAATGTATTAGAACAACATAATGCATGTTATAACATATTAAAATTGTTTTTATTTAATTAAAAAAATAAATTAGAAATTTTAAATAATTTTTGCCATGCAATAGATAAATAATTCATAGAAAACATTGGACTAATTATTATAGTTTTTAAGAAATACACACCCACAGACAAATCTCTTGCTTTATATATATATATATATATATATATATATATATATATATACTAAATTTAGCACTTGGACCACAAAACTCAACTCAATCACTTATCCAAGAAAATTTTGTGTATTTAAAAATATTTATAAACTTAAAAGTTATCAAAATTGCAATTAAATTATTTCTAAATCTTCCACAGAAATATGATTTACCAGGTTCTAATCCAAATTCTAAAAAGTCTTCATCAGCAATTAGAACAATCATGGCAATAAAGAAAAAAAGGAAACCGGCAGTTAAACAAAGAGATCGTTCCCCCACAGCTTCTTCACCTCGAAAATACAAGGCGGTGAGAGAAAGTAGAATCTTACTGTTTGAAGTTAAGATAAACACATAAACATTTGCAAAAAATTAACACCAATATGCTTTTATATCACACTGAAAACAAAATTGGTATTAGCTGATTTAGAGGATACTTTTTTCCTTAGAAAAATAGGGTATAAAATGATTTTATACACTTACTTAATTTATATACTTATACTTAGTTTTATATAATGACATTTTTTTTTATCATTGTTTTCCATTTTATTTTTAAAACTTTTGTCTCTTTAAACTACATTTTTTTTTTTTCATCTACACTTATACAAATATTTGATAAAGTGATAATTTTTGTTGTAAGTATGCATATTATAATATTAATATTTTTAAAGACACTACCAAAATATATTGGCATCTATATTATATTGCAAAAGTTATAAAAATATTTGTTCTTTCAATGCTTTTTTATTCGTAGAAAGTAAGTGTTTTTGGCAATAATATATTCTAAACCAAAATAAGATTTTAAGTATTTTATTTTGGTTTAGAATATATTTATATATAGACATTTCTCTCTCTCTTTATATATATATATATATATATATATATATATATATATATATTTTATTATAAATAAAAATGTATAAAAAAGTATAAATTAGTAAGTGTATTATAAGTAAATTATATATAAAAAAAATATGACATTAACGTTTTTAAAAGGATACGCGGCAAAACCTACAACTAGTATGCACCAGAGAATACTCAGATTGACTTCATCTCTAGCAGGTATAAAAAAGTAATAAATTTCTGTAATTATGTAAACAATCAGGGCACACAAAGAGAAATCCAACAACCACTGATATTCTGAATAATAATGAAGCTGAATCATATCATTGGGCTGGACAGCAGCAACATCTAATTGCAGATCTAAGTTTTTTGGAACCATGAATTCACAATCTCCATTATCTTCTTTTTCTGTAAGTAAAAAGTGAGTTGAAATTTATTGTATTAAATAGTTAAAATGCACAGTAATATGCTTTTAATATTCACTATTTTCATAATATTCATTCTACTTTATTTTTAAACAACTGTATCTTGCATTCATTTATTTAAATCTATGGTGCATTCTTCCCATACACTAGTTCCTACAAATCACTCTCACAGAAAGATCAAAGGAGCAATAGAAGCTCAAAATTTAATTACTTTCAGTTTATTTTTTAAATTTAATTAGCAAGTGTTTGTGGAGGGATGTTTAATAAAAATAGAGGAGGCAGTAAAAACATAAAGAAGGAAGAGAAGAAATTGAGAAAAATTTATCTGTTATCTGTTTTATAATAATAATGTAACTTTTTCCAAGTAAAACACACAATTGCAAGTAACAATTGATAGTCCAACAGAGCTAACTAGATAACAACAAGTCCACAGAGTATAACAACAAATTATTGGTAGATGAGAGTGTCAAGCATTGTTGGCGAGACAACTTTATATCAGCAAGAATATTTTATAAATTTACAGATAACTATCAATAATTCTGGTCATAAATGTAAATTTCTATAACAAATCTTAGTTTATAAGCTGTAAGGAAAAGTTTTTTAATTTACCTTCCTCTTCTTTATATTTGGGGAATATATTTAGTGTTGCCACAAATTTCTTAACATTAGAATATACAAAAAAAAAAAAACTGACTGAAAATAATGAATTGTTGTAATTTAAGAATATTGCCAATCAAAAGAGAGTTGACAAGTATGATTCATTCATGTCCTTAAAATCCCTTTTAATGTCACTTGTAATTTTCTATGAGTAATATGAATGTTACTATGGTTGGTTTAAATAAATAATTTTATGATTTCAAGCTTCAAGATATCTTATTAACAACATATTTATCTTAGGTAGATATGCAGATAAGGAATTAAGAACACAAATTTTTGATTGTTATTTTATATTTTTTGCTGAGAAAAAAAGTAAATTTCCAGTAGGGTTACTGAATATTTTTTTCTTCCTTCATTCTGATAATTGGGTAATAGAACAAAAAATTTTAAGAACCACTACATTACAGTAATGAAAAAAAATCTGAGGTCAATTAACAAGGAAATACTAGATAATACAAAAAATCTTGCAAAATATAAAATTGAAGCACTTTTTTAATTTTAAGGGAACAAAAACTTTTATATTTTTTAGCAAAAAAATATTGCTAATATCTTAAAAATCCATTATAAAAGGCCTTTTCTACAAAAAAAAAAAGTACATTTTTTCGAAAATTCATAAAGTCAGGTATGAATATTAAATTTAACTATTTAGAACATTACTATTAAACTGTGTACCTGTCTTTACTCTTTTTTCCTTTTGTTTTCCCAGAATTTCGCTGCAAACCGGCAATGGAAAGTAATTCTTCATCAGAGGGATGAAGGTAACGAGTTAATCTGTAAAATAAAAATCAAATTTAACAGTATTATATAGATATCACATTAACTTTAATTTAACCACAAATACTGTTTATTATGGAATCAACATTAAAATTACTGACTTGAGCTAAGACCTAAATTTTCAGAATCATTTTTGATTATGGTTTATTTAAATCTTTTACTTATATTGAAAAATAAAAATTACTTAAAGATCCAATATCTGATCAACAATGAAAATCATCTATTGCTTAAATAAAAGGTAAAGAAAGATAAATTTGTAAATTTTGTTAATGATAAATTGTCTTACTATAAGTTTAAATAAATTATTATACTTAATAATTTAAAATCTAAAAAATATTTTCTAGAATACTGTCATGAAACTAAATTGTAAAAGCAAATTGATATTTTGTAATTTTTAAATAATTTCTTTTGTTATTTATTTTTCTACAAAACAAATATCCTTAAATTCATAATTATAATTGATGAATCATGAATGACATTGGGCAATCATTACATAAATCAATATTCATTTAACTTTATAATTAACAGTGAGAAAATAAACCACCAATAAGACAATTTAATTTAGAGCAATGTTAAAAATTAGAATATTTTAAGTATCAAGATAAAATAAATAACACTATTTGTCAATATTAAATTTTGGTAGAACTTTTCTTATTATTATTTTGTTTACCCTTATTTGCTTATATGAATTGTTCAACTCTAAGCATAATATGTATGATGTATGGGAATAAAGTTTTACAACAAAAAAAAAAATTAACTTCATTTAACAGAACAATTTAAATAAGAATTAAAATTCATTTTTTTTATATAAATGAAAAAACATAAGAATTGAGAAAACCTAAAAAAATTTTTTTTTTTTTAATGCATACAACTAATTTTACTTTTTACAAACATTAAAGACATTATATAAAAATTAAATTATCCATAGAATAAAATTTAACTATCGTAACATTATTAATAAATTTAATAATAAACCAAAGATTCTTATAATATGTTAAAATAATAAAAATAGCACAAAATTATTGACTTATGAAAGGAAGAGTTTTTTTAATAAATAATACATATCACAAAATTAATACCTATAAGATAAAAGCCATCTAGCAACAGAAAAATGTGCAGATATTTTCTGTAGCACACTAGCCATGACCATTGTCACAACAAGTTGAACACCAAATATTGCCTGGAAGTTTTTAAAAAAAAAAAAAAATTAATGAATAATAATTAAATTTATACAAAAAAAAAAAAATATTAATGAAAAGCTAAACTGGTTTCAAATTATAATAAAGCAAAGTGAAAATTCTCATAATAGTTACACCCTGTAGTAGACTAGCAACGTGTAGCATTATAGTATACGTGGATGTTTGTATACTTCTCCCTTGAAAAGAAAAAAAGCTTACAAAAAAAAATGTAATACATGGAAGATGCAGTTGATATGATAGCTTAAATCTACACTGCATAAGAATTACCAAATTCAAATCACATCATTAAATCAATGTAATTGATGCATTTAAAACATTAATCAATGGTAAGCAGAAAGTATAACAAAAAAGAATGATAGCAATTTTGGATTTTTCTTCTACCCACAAACATTATTTTAATAATTTCTCCCTTAAAAAAAAAAAATTAAGGTACTTATGTATTAACGACACCGCAGCTACAGATTTGTCGGTTTTAAGTGGTGCCAATCTACATAAAATTTTTGTGACAAATCATAAAATATATAAAACATTTTATTTAAAATCAAAACACTTTCAAAAATTCAAAATACTTTATTTAAAAACAAAGTAGTCATTCGGATTTCGGTGGAAAATGGGCGATATAGAGTTTAACATAGATTCAAAACAGTCTCTATTTCGGCGCATTGGCAGCTCTTTATTGGAGCATTAGCACAACTCTGCTGCGATGGCGTTAATACATAAGTACTAAAAATTAATAAACGGAAGTGCAAAAGAAAGTCGCAATTTCCAATTTTGTTTAATAAATCTACAAATTTTACTTTCAAATCACCCCTCCCCATGCATATACACTCTAAAATTCAAAATTATCCTTGATATAAATTTAACAAAACTTAGAACATGATAAAGCTGTTGATCATTTAATACTCAAATACTGAATATAAGGGCAAAAAAAAAAATCTCATAAAGGATTGCCTTTTCTTTGTTTACCACAAGGTGCCAGTAGCAAAAAAAGATTATTAAAATCTTAAGTAATAGTCGTTAAAAAATGTAATTTATAATAAAAATAACTACATATTAAAAATTATATCAATTTATGTAAAAAAAAATCCTTAATATTTAAAGTTCATTTTTACTATTTTAAAATCGGCATGAAAAAATATCAAGTATAATTTCATCTCAGTTTTATTACTTTTTATTTCCCTTTGAAAATTTTGATTTGTAGAATTTCCTTAAAATGAAAGAAACAGGGCCTTAGGATTTGGAGATTTTTTTTTTTTTTATTGCTAAATTTCTTCATTTCGAAATTATTTTCTCCATAATTTTAAGCTACAATTTCTGCTCTAAGTCCAATGACTGGATAGCAAGTAAATTTAGTCAACTGGATGGGTGATGTCATTTTGTTTGGAGTGAATGACATAGATGAGGGAGAAGTGAACGAGCTTTTCTTTCTATAGGATTTAAAACATTCTAGAATTATCTTTTCCAATGATTAACGATTTGATTTTAAGTTATGATTAATTATTAAATTGTCTCATTAATTACTCATTTTCTCTCATATCATTTCTCATTTTTTAACTTCATTTTTTAAAATTCGTTAGATATTTTACATCAGCTACGTTTTTATATCATTTATTTCAATTTTGTTTTGTAAATATTAAAACAGACAATATCATTAATGTATAATGGTGTTAGTAATTAATACCATAATTTCTGCTTGTAATTTGAAGATTATACATTAAAAAACTTACAAATTTCATAATTCACATTACAGGCTATTGCACATAATCTGCTTTTGCTATAAGTCTGTTAGAAATATTGCTACATTGCTAAAATTAACACTTTTGACTACTTTCTTGTCATACAAATCTTAAAACAATATAATTGAACTTGAAACCAGAAGAGTTTACATGTTGAGATCTGTATATTCTACAAAAAATTATGAAGAAATTGGGATTGCAGACTTTTTTATGAAAATCTTTGGGTCAACTTTCCAGAAAGTGTCCAAAAGTAATGAATAAAAAAATTAGATATATTAAAGGTTAAGTTAAATAAATAAAAATGAGTGATAAACTGGATGCCTAATTTCTTTAAAAAATTATTTATATTTCAAATTCTGCAGACTCTCAAACCTGGGCGCAGGTTGCCAAACATTGAATTTTGCGCAACCTTGGACACTTTTCAAATTACACTCATGTTTTTGCAAGAATAAAATCTTTTGTGGGTGTAAAGAAAATCAAATTCAACCTTGTGTGTGTGAAATCTACAACAATATAAAATTAGATATTTTTAAAGTCCCCTCTATACTTTAATGTGTAAGCTCAGAGTACTACTCACAAACGTTCTCTGCATTGGTTTGCTTCAGTCTGGATGAAAATAGTAACACATGCAGATATTTGCCAACTTTCAAGAAAGCAGAATTTATGCTCTGATAACACATCAAAAGATTTACAATCTTCGAAATACGACTGAGATTTACTTACTAGAGAAGAAACGATTTTTTTTTTAAACTGTACCGTCTGGGGACAAATGTTTCAAATATTCCTGTAGCTTTACTGGAATGATGTGTCATTCATGAATAATATCAAACTCAATACTTTTGGTTCTGATAGCTAGAAAGTGGGGAGGAGTCAAGAGTCGGAGATTCCAGCATTTTTGAAGGAGTATATAAAAAATCAGACAACTGATTTTTTTAAAAATAAATAATTAATATTTTTTCAAAATTATGAATTCAAATTCAATTATGAGCTCAAAATTTTTACCTTGGTGTTGGTCACCAAGCACCCAATTTTGGGTGAGCTTGGCAATCATCAAAGGATGATAAATAATTTAAATTGTAACTAATGAATCTTTTTATCATAAAGGGGTTATTTTTCTGGAAACACTATTGGGCCAATAAGATTTCATAAAAAAAAGGGCATCTGGAGAGAAAGGGCTAAGGAGTTACCAAAACTTGGTCTATTGATCATTCATTCCAACTTTATAATCAAAATGCAAAATTTTCTTTTGCTTGCTTTATGACATTCTATAATAGTTTGTCACTTGTTAATTTAATACTAATATTTTTACAGGATATATATAGATATTTTTTACATAAATTACAAGTACAAGAATATCTTTAAAGTTAGAACTAATACTACACTTTTAAAGCGGTAATATTTTGTGCAGAAACTGTGTTTATAGATATACAAGTTCAATAAAAGTTTATTAGTAAAAATCGAATAAAGTCCATTTGTTTTCTAAATAAATTAGTGAAGATTATAATACTTAAAATTATGATAAAGAATCAGTATAAGAAATTTGATACGAAGGTCAGTGTAGAAATACTTCGGCTATCTTCTTACCCCCTACTGATAATCATACAACACCACAAAAGACAAATAGTGAAGAGTTTAATTAACAGAAGTTAGTTGTAAAAGTGAAATGTGGAGGTGAACTTTTTAGGGGGCGGCAGGGGGTTTGGTTAGTCGCTCTACGATCATCTTGTGCACACTTTAGGCTAAATAGATTGGGACCTACAATTTAACGTGGATTCTGAAACACCAACAAACATCCATGCCACTGCCAGGATTCGAACCTGAAGCCTTCGGTACCAACGGCCAGCGCTAGCCAATTGGTCATCAGGCTGCCGGGAGGGGGAGGGCAGATTGCATATCAAAATAAGAATTAGGAAATTTAGTTTTAACTCATAGTATAATAAATTGTTTATGTTATTTAAATACTTTAAAAGATAATTTGGTGCAGTCACTGTAAAACTAAAGCATTGAAAATTGTTTTGCATCAAAATAAAAATCCTAAATATACTGCTCCTATTTTGTTTATGATGAACACTCAATTTTGATGTATTTGTAGCTATCCTGAAGTTATAAAATCACAACTTTATTCATTAGATTTAAAAAGAAAAACATATTTGGAGAGAATTGGAGGTTTTAATAAGAAAAACAAAATATGAACTGTAAAAGTGATGCAAGAAGAGAGGAGCATTAGTGCTAAAATTACTAAGCTAAAAGGCCTCCTATAAAGTATTAAGTTGCAAAAATAACGTAATTTTTTATCCTATAATTGACTAATTATAATTCTATTCTTTTCAGCTGCTTTTAAACAGCCAACTTTAGAAAAAAATGTTTTAACCCCCCACAACAACAAAAATCATATTTTTTAGGTTTTTAGAACAATTATACTTGATATTACATACTTTTTATTAATATAAATTACTTCTACAGTCATCTTAAAGGAAACTTTAATTTACACCTTGTTTAAAAACAAAATATACGGATAAATCAATACAATAATTGACAATTATAGTATATTTTGTACATTTTAAGTATTGTTAAAACTTTTAATGTATATTTAAGCCATTTAGTAAATTTCTTTATCTATAATTCAGCTCATGTAATATTATTAAATGTAAATAAATTGCAATTGTTTAAATAAAAACTCAGAAAAAAGTTACAAAATATTGATATAAATAAACAGAATTAAATAAAACCGTTATATACCATATCTGTTCTTTTAATATTAAATTGATTTCTATTGAAATAAACAGCGAAATTGAACAAGAATCTTAATATAGAAATTTAAAAATATTTAGGCCAAAAATATAAATAAAAATATACCGAACTAGAAATTCAGTTCAGTTCTAATATGAAGAAAATATTATTTGATCGCCCCCTCCCAATGAATTAAATTTAAATGAATAAAAAAAAAACGTGGTTTTAATTCGAAATAGAATTTAAATATCGTTTGCATCACTAAAAAATTACTTTTATTTTAACATTATTTATTAATTATTATTATTATTATTTTTTTTTTTACTTTTTTCGCTTAATATATACAAAGGATTTAAGGTTATTTTTTGGGCTTTATGTAGATAAATACTCTAATTTGATTATTTAAAAGAAATATATGAAGAGCATGGTTTCAATATTTTAACACGTAAAATTAATAAAAAAGAAAGAAACGTCACAGGTTTCATTTGCCGGGGAAAAGGGAAAAAAAAATGCATACCCAACTAAAGAAGATACATTTCTTAAATCTAAAAAGAAAAAGAAAATGAAAGGAAAAAGAAAGAAAGAAAAGGTAAAAATAAAACTTTACAAAGAACTAACACAAAATCTTCACGAAGAACTTTAAATAAAATTATAAAATTTTATTTAAATCAAATAAAAAGAAAAAAAGAGAATTAACCGGCTGGGCCATTATACATGTTACACATACAATTTTGAATTTAATGTAAGAATAAAACGCATTACAGTAATTTTAAAAAGAAAGAAAGGAAAAGTATCAAATATTATTCCGGCAATAAATTATGTTCATCAGTTATCGTTCAAAATTTAAAACAGGAAACAGATTAAATAAACAAAATTAGAATTCCAAACGATTTTATAAAAAGCAAGTGAAAAAAATTTATTAAAGAAACACGAGAAAGAAATTTGAATAAACCAATAAGAAGAGATTGCGAGAAAGAAATTTTAAAAATTATAATAAACCAATAAGAAACACTGAAAATGGTCCAGGACATCTCTGACCCACTCTTCCCAAAACAATACCCATATATTTTATGAATAAAGACCTTGTTCACTGGCTAACGCCAAAACATGTTTATTAATTTAAGACTATGTGCAGATTGTTGTATGAAAAATAGTTGGCAGACGGAAAATGGAAATATGCAGTTATAGTTGATGAGTGTGATATATTCATCTGATTTCAATAGAAAAAGATAGATTTATTATCGAGGAAGATGAGAAAAGGACATAAAATATTCGTACAGAGAAAACAAGAGAAGTTTTGCTAAAGGTTTTATAAATATTATCAAATTCTCTAAAAAATGTCAAAATTAATTCGGATTACTATAAAAAATATATTTTAATGCCTGTTTTTCAAATAAGACATTCTATCACTTCATCCGAACAAGTTTCACTGCATTAAATTCCATCAAGATAAGGAAGTAAGATTAATTTTATTTTTTACTGAGCAAGACATTTCTCTTATCATTTATCTCCAAAGGGACCATCAAGATAGAGGTATGAGGAGGCTAACGCTACCAAAATGCCTCAATAATGTCAAACTGTCTGTCTGTGTGAAGTAAGATTAGACATACTATAAGCAGACTGATCATTTTAGAAAATAAAATTCTAATTTTTGCTAATGCATATATATTTTCAAAAATGTGTGAAAACCCTCTGTTTATTTTTAACACTCGTTTATTAATTAGTTTTATTCTTATTTTTGATGCAGACTTTTTTTCACATTTTTGTTTTTATTTATTTTAATTTATTTTCGAAACACAATTTTAGTTGATTTTTTTTATTTATCTATTTTGCAGGCTTAAATTTCCTGAATATGTTGGTATTAAATGATAAATTTCAAGGAAATTATAGAATAAACCAAATATTTTTTTCTGAATTATAATTTTGTAATCTTCTTTGAAACTTTTCTTTAGCAAATACTTAGTGATGAAAAATCTATGATGCTCTTTACTCAATGGCAAAGTCTTTTTCAGTGAAGAACATGTATATTATTGTATATTAGCAATTCAACATATAATAACTTTGGTAAAGAATCTGTATGTTATTATTTAATATTTGTTAATGTTTTTATTTATTTATTATTTATTTTAATCTCCATGTTTCCTCTCATTTTTTTATTATTTCAGTGTCTCAGACTTATTAAATATATACTAAAAAATGTGTATTTTTTAGGTTAGAAAGTTACTTATTTATTCAAGAGTTCAAACAAACATTAAAGTAAATTTTTCATTCCTACAAATTATTCAATGTATTGATATTTATATTTTTCCTCTGAATTTGGATTTTTATCTGGGAACAAAAAAAAAAAAAAACCATTGAAATTTACCGTATAAATGCTTTTAAAACTTTGATTTTCCTGGAAATTATTGGGATGGGTGACAAACTGCTTTGGCTACTTCAGATACGAATTATAAGTTTGAATGAAACAGATTATGACCTCTATCTAATTGGCTATACTTCCGAATCGCATTCCAGCTTAAGTTTTTTTATTAATTAATTGCGCTCTATTAATGTAGTTCTTCGTTTTTTCATGGTTCGAATTTAATGTATTGCACCGAATGCTGACATGTAGATTTTTTTTTGTTGACGCATGTTATTTTCAGGCCATATTTCGAGGAATTTAATTTGAAATATGTTACAATAAATTGTTAAAATGCTCAAATCTTCATTACAAAAGATAAAGCATAAGTATCTAACATTTAAAAATGCTGAGCATTAAAAATAAAAATGTTTAGCAAGTTTCAAAGTCGTAGAAGATCTTGATGAAAAATGTTTTGCCAGATAATTGAGCTTTTGTGTAAATTTACGGGCGAAATAATAGATAAAGCCCTCCATATAAAAATTTAAACTATTAAGACAATTAAATAAACATACATTGGACGTTCACAGTTATTTTTGTGTATATATTTACAAAAGCATATATTATATATATATATATATATATGTTTATGTGTAACATACATATTTACATAAACGTTTATAAACTTGTAACAAATAAATTTACAATCAGAACTCTATAATAGGGTATTATAATATCCGAATTGGTAGTAATAGGAACCAATTCATGAGTAACTGCATAAAACTCTGCTATTAATATATCTGGAGCCGCGCGCACGCAGCCCCAACTACCAAAAATTATGCACCCCAAGCAACAGCAGTTTGCGGATGTGGTGAACGTCAGCCCATCGAAGTGCTATGATAGGCCTCTGCTCGGCAGATCTCCCTTCATGATCAGGGATAACTCCAGTGCCAGGTAAGTATAGTCAGTTTGTAATTTTCGAATTCCTTGGCCCCGCAGGGGCCTAACTCCTGTTTGCAAAGTAGGAAGCATTGGTAGGTAAAGTTCATGTAATAAAAGTCAAAGTAGCAGGTGACCAAGGTCTGTCCCAGTTCAAAGTAAGTTTAAAAGAGCAACGGGAAATATATATATATATTTATTAATATAATTATATATAAAGAGAGCTTTTAAAATAAAGTAAAAATAAAAAGCAAAAATAAATTAAGATTACACCACAGGATGGAGTTGCAGCTGCTAGAAATGATGACTAAAGGAACAGGTCAGGGTGCTTCTGACGACTGAACCAGTTCGTCTAGGGCAGGTTTAAGACAGGTTCTAAGACAGGTAAGTATAAAAAAAAAAAAAAAAAAAAAAAAAACCTGCCTAGAAACCTTTTATATATATATGCAGGAGGTTTAAAATAAAAGAAGTATATTCATTAGATTACACATGTGAGTATTTTGTAACTGGAGGTAAGGGAATATTTCTTCCCCTTCACTCTATAAATGACACTAACTTTGCCTTTGTCAAAAACTGAACAAACTGAAACAAATTATATTATTATGATTAATTTCTTTTTTGTATAAATACTTTTATTTATTTATAAGTATTTTAATAATATATATATATATATATATATATATATATATATTTATAAATTCTTAAATATAAATAAATTTTTTTTAAACTGGTGCTTTATTTAGTTACTCCGTCTGTGCTCTTTTTTGATAGGAATATTAATTTATCTTCCTCTTGTTTTGATATTTGAATTCTCTTGTTTATTATTCAATTTCTCTTTGCTTGTTTATTAATTTTTATATTTGTTGCTTTTAGTAACTTAATTTTTTTATCTTATTGTTTTTCTTATTAAATTTTCTATATTTTTAATAACTGGCAAAGGGCAAGACCTCACGTTATGTAATCCCATTTACCAGGCTGGAGGTTTGGTCGCTGCTCGACCAAGGCACTCCGTGGGCTTACCCCGTTTCACATAGGAATTCCCCCTCTCTATTGAAAATAAATTACTAATTTACATGTACTATATACGTCCTGTAATAATTAAGAGAATCCGTTTGTGGCTCTGCAGCAATTTACACATTAATTATATTAAAAGTCTTGAAAATAAAATTTTACATATGATAACTAATTCTCCTTGGTACTTTAGAAATGATGACATTCGTCATAGTTTTGCCCTCCCTTCTATTCAAAATTATATGCTCCAGATTGCGGAAAATTTTTATGCAAATCTTGAACATATTTCGAATGAGGAAATTCGTAAATCTTCCGACATGCGATTTTTCTCTGCTGGAGAATGCTAAACGCCCTACTTCAGTCTTATATAACTTACAATTACCTTATATGAACTGACTCAGTTGTCAAGAGCATCGGTTCTGTTGTCATTTGGTGGCGGCTTCGACCCTCACCTGTTCCTTTAATCATCATTTATAGCAGATGTAACTCCGTCATGTGGTGTTCTAATTTTGGTATCTTCTTTTTTATTATTTAACTCTCTCCCATATTTTTTAATTATATACTTTACTTTTACTTTACATTTCTTATATCTTAATTGAAATTCTCTGATTTACTCGTTGCTCTTTTATGTTACTTTGATCTGGTAATTTGTGACGGACTTCGGTTACTTACTGCTTTGTTGTTTATTAATGTTTTTTATCTCCATGTGACTTACTTTCATCTGGGAGTTTAGGACCATATAAGGCCACGGAACTCCGTAAACCTCAAACTGGCTGACTCGCTTTTAATATAAACGTAGTCGAGTTACAAACAAAATAACATTTCTTGTGTCTTCAGTAGGCACAAACTTAAAACAAATCTGAAGTATTTCTCCTGACTTTCAGATTTACTTCGTAGCACGTCTACGATACGCTCAGTGTAAAGAATCGAAGGGACATACAACACTACATACATACTCTAGTGCGGAAAGAAAGGGAGATGTCTCCCCAACTTTCTGTCCTTCAGAATAGGGATGCAATGGGTCAGAACAACAGCAAAAATATTACTGAATACGGAATATATAAAATTACCCCTTTTAATATAATCAATGTTTTTATATTTAGCAACATATGCTATTCGTCACTCTGACATCTTTATTTTCACTCTGCAAATAACAGCTTGGAAAGCATATTCTGAGCTGATGCTTAAATGTTCGGATAGATAGATTGGCGCGGCTCTTTTATTCTCAAGTTAGTTTTTGTTACTGCTAGTAGGATTAAAACCACTTATTAATGTAGAACAGCTAGGATTGCAACACAGAATATGTTTTATTACGTAATCCAACAGCAGAAACCTGTAACTTTTTTTTCCCCAGCAAAATACATACTTTCTGTCCCAGGTAATAGAAAAAAATAAAACTGACATATACCTTAATTTGTTGATTACAATTAGGTCATCGGATGGACTCAGATCGAGTGACGAACAGGTTGCGATAACTGATCGACACCCGGAAATTTAGTTCATGGATCATCATTCCCAAATATCATCATTGATAGCCAATTCAGGTTATGAATTGACCCTACTCGATGACAAAATGAAAACTCTACTATATATATATATATATATATATATATATATATATATATATATTACAAATTCTTAAATATAAATAAATTTTTTTTAAGGTTCTCAGTACTAAATGTGATTGTTTTCTAATGAAATAAATATTATAGATCGTTTATAATAATATGATAAGGATATGTTCTTCATCGAATAGCAGTTCTGAAGAAGAATAACTTAAATACGTTCTTCAAAATTTTACAAAATATACATATTTATATTAAAAAAAGAAATTTCTGATTATCCATAAAAATATGCGGAGTTTTTCGTTTTGTTAAGCAAATTTTTGTTTTTGGACGCTTTCAATATCTTTTATTCGTTCATTTTTTTTTTAAATTTCTTTTACGAGTTATTTTATAATAATAATAATAATTTAATTTAAATTTCTTTCATGTCTTTTTTTTATAAAATCTTTTGGAATTTATATATATATATAAATAAACCAATTTTTTTCACGAACTTTTTCACACATAATATTTATTTATATTGTTTTCTTCTTTGAAAGAATAGTTATGAATCAATTCTGCGCAAAAAGGAAATTGAAGTTTTTATAACAGTCATTAATCATGTACAAAATTGAAAATGGCAGTTGTTGTAATAATTTATATATTAAAAATATAATTAATAATTATTATTTATTTATTTATTCATATATACATAATAACTCAATATATTTAAAGCTTTCGCAATGTTATATTTGAATAATATTTTAGTACAAAATAATTTTATACTAATTTGTATATATACTATAAGCTTGTTACGGCCCTTCTTTATTATTCAATTTTATCATCAAAGTATATTATTGTCTTAATAATGTTTTACTTTTTCATCCATATGATATCCTGAAAATGTGCAAGAAAATGTTTGCTTTCATGTTCAGAATATGGTCATTTTAAGGGATTTTATTTCTTGTTTTAAATTCCCCAAAGTATCCTTATCTAATTTCTTTTATATTCTTCTCTAATCTCTCTCTCTTCTTCTTCTTCTCTAATTTTAATTAAATCAAATACCATTCTACCACACTAAATAAATGTATCCCTTTCCACACTAACTCTGCATTTAGTTTAAAATTTCCTTGAAAGAAATTAGGTAGTATTTACGAGTGGCAACTTGTTAAGATGGAGAGCGAAAACGAACTTCCCCGGCATGAAAATCCTTACTGCGGCACTGAATTCTCAAAATTCTGCAAGCCTAGAATTCAAGAATGGACTGTTTGGTGGCGAGGCTTCTGGGCAGAGGGATTGTGCATCATGAAACAACATTGAAACCACTAGGCGGCGCTATCAGTTCTTAGGGAAAAGGAATTTTCCCTTCAGCTTGTAGGGAAGATTGTCCACCGGATGCTGTCACTATTTTTAATTTCTGTAGCATGCTGTGTTTCGACATTTACTCTGAACCGTCATTGTGCTGCAGTTTTTAAATAATATGTGAGTTGATATTATTTATTTTACATCATTTACTTTATTTTATTATAATTTATTAGCGTTTTAGTGAATAATTTTTTTCACAATAAACAAAAAAAATAATTAATAAACAATAAATTAAAGCTTAAAAAATAATAATATAAAAATAAATTAAAGTTTAATTAAAGCTTTATAAATTAAAGTTTATTTAAATTAATAATTTAAATAAACAATAAATTAAAGCTGTAAAACAAAAAAAAATCACTAAAATGCTAATTAAATTATAAATTATAATAAAATAAAGTAAATTACACCACATAAATAATATAAATTAAGAAATTATTTAAAAAAACTGCAGCACAATAAAGCTATCGAGAAAATGGCGACACAAAGCAGAACAATTAAGAATATAGCAATTAAAGTGATTTTTTTTTTTTGTTTTACAGCTTTAATTGCTGTTTGATAATTGTTTTGAAGAAGGCTGATTCTAGACTATTTTTAAATATTTCGCTATTTTATTTTAGTAGCTCAATTGTTGTATACTTTTCAGTACAATTATTAATCCATTTTTAAATTAACAGGTTTTGTTTCGATTGTAAAAAAAAATTCAAAACATTAGCATAGCTGGTATGAGTATTTGAAGCATGTGTTTATGACATAACATTAGTGAATATCCTTTAATTTTTATTATTTTGTTTTCTTACAGGCAAATCGAAGATATAGTTTATTGTATGCATATCTCGCATCAATAATCCAGCTACCTGTTAAAAGCTTTTCGCAGCACAATCATCTAAGAGATGTCTATATTTGTAGTAATAGTTTTCAAGAAGAATTATGTATATTTATTGTTGTAAATAGCAATAATTTGATATCATTACTCTCCTGATTACTTATCTTACTATCCTGATCTTACTCTGATTACTTTACTTACTATCATTACTCTCCTGATCCTTACTTCATTACTCTGATCCTGTTAGTGATATTTTTAATAAAATTTTGGACTATATTTTTGTTTTTACTTCTTGAAACAAAAACATTTAAAAAGCAATATGTTCATGGCCATGTCTTTTAAGAAATATAATTTTTCTGGAAATTTCTTCTGAAGTTATCAAATTTACAATAAAACAACTAAACATGAATATCAATTTATGGCCAGTAAGAAAAATAAAATTTCATCAATTCTTCAAATAAGTGGAAAATAAATAAATTATTCTTTTCTTAATCTTCAATAGTGTAAGAAATCTAAAATATTAAGCACACTTTTAATTATGTATGAACAGGGCTGGAATTAGATGAAAAGAGGCCCTTTTTACCTCCCATTTTTTTTAAGTTCGTAAATTACATAAGAGATATATATTACAGTAATGATGTATTTCACTTATCATTACTGTGATATTTAACAATATGTTAAATGAAATGTTGTGATGGGTACTAATCTTTATAAAAAATGTGCCACAGATAATAAATAAAAAAAAATCGAACACTTATGGACACTTATTCTCAAGCCCATGTATAGTACTTGTCACAATAACTAATCAAACATAACACACAACGTTTACAAAGAAACAAAATTCAAATAATAAAAATCTTTGACTACAACAATAAAATAAGCAATAAAAATTATCATATTTTCAATCAAATTAAATAAAATATATTCAATACATTGAAGATTAAAGCAAATTCAATTCAGATAAATTTATTTCATAATAATTCACATTTAAAGTTAAAGTATGAATTTTAAGTTTTAAACTAAACCAAAAATGGGACTTTATTCAAACAAAATCCAGATCACAAAAAAAGAAAATATCAAATTGTATATCATATTAAATTTTATGTTAATAATTATTTTATTTAAGAATTGATTCGATTTAAATATACATTTAAAAAAATAGTAAATTAGAAGAATTTCTCCTTATTTTCTATTCACTGTTTTAGTGTTGACTGTTTTTAGAATAGTGTAATTCTAATTTTGCTAACAATTTGAATGTTGGCACATCTTGATCTTGAGGCCCTAGGCTGAAGCCTAGTTAGCCCATAGGAAAATCCGGCCCTGTGCATGAAAGTTGTTCTACAGTAAATATTTCTTTTCATTTCATTTGACTCATTAACCAATGTTTTTTTTCTTCCTCGGCAATTTTTAGTATTGAAAAATAAAAATTTTGACATTGAAATATTCTCGTTATAATAACAAAATACAGTTCTCAGTATTTGTAAATATAGTAAACAGTCATTGAAAAAAATCCCTGATATATGAATTTTGTGTATTAGCATCTATTTCTGAATAAACTTTTAAATAAATTATATTTCATACATTTCTTTATAAAATTTCTTGAATATTGTTACATGACAATTTGTACAGAATATAAAATGATTGAGTACAAGAAATTCAATCCCAGTATAAAAATACGAAAATTTCAACAGCATGTGAGGTAATGCAATATATTTTTAAATCATTACACATGCAGTTAATTATCAAGATAGTTAATAAATTCTCATACTTTATTAAAGATCATAATTTGATAACAATCAGTTTAATATATATGAAGGAAATATAAATAAAAATAGGATGAAAAAGTATAATGATTTAAACATTATTGTAAATTATGTATAAATATATTGTTCTCTAAACTGCATCCCCATGTAAAAATATGGAATTTTAAAAGCTTGCAATTCTTTTTAAATATTAACTATAAACACACAAAAATTATAATTAAAGTAAAAGAATCATAGATGTTACTTAGGAATAAATTTATACTTTTAAGCCAATGCATTTTAATTATCTATTTTTTTTTAACTGCAATATCATTCAACGCATATAAATTCATTTTGTTGGCATAAATTTAGTAGGAATATTAAATTTCAATGTATTTATAACTTAAAATCTGCCTTATTTTATTAACAGAAACTTTCTTTGAAATCTGCATCTAAGATATTTCTGTGAGTATTCATCTTTTCGAGATATTTTCTCCTCAGAAACAGGGTAGCAGGAATAGTGTGCAGTTCCTCATAAATCTTCAGAATAATCACTTCTTAAGAATGAACTGAGAGGAATCGAGTGCTTTCCAAAGGAGAAACAGGGCACACCATTCCTGCCTAAAAAATTTCCTATTTTTCCCTAAGCGTAGGGTGCACAATTCCTCCTCCCAGAAGTGCGTGCATATAAATTTCAATGTATTTATAACATAAAATCTGCCTTATTTTATTAACAGAAACTTTCTTTGAAATCTACATCTAAAAGATATTTCTGTGAGAATTCATCTTTTCGAGATATTTTCTCCTCAGAAACAGGGTAGCAGGAATAGTGTGCAGTTCCTCATAAATCTTCAGAATAATCACTTCTTAGGAATGAGCTGGGAGAAACGAGTGTTTTCCCAAGGAAAACGGGCACACCATTCCTGCCTAAAAATTCCCTATTTTCCCTAAGCGTAGGGTGCACAATTCCTCCTCCCAGAAATGCGTGCATATAAAATTTCAATGTATTTATAACATAAAATCTGCCTTATTTTACTAACAGAAACTTTCTTTGAAATCTACATCTAAGATATTTCTGTGAGTATTCATCTTTTCGAGATATTTTCTGCTCAAAAACAGGGTAGCAGGAATAGTGTGCAGTTCCTCACAAATCTTCAGAATAACCACTTCTTAAGAATGAACTGAGAGGAATCGAGTGCTTTCAAAGGAGAAACGGGGCACACCATTCCTGCCTAAAAATTTCCTATTTTTCCCTAAGCGTAGGGTGCACAATTCCTCCTTCCAGAAGTGCGTGCATGAAAATCCTAACTGCGCCACTGAATTCTCAAAATTCTGCAAGCCTAGAATTCATAATGAACTGTTTGGCGGCACTCCTTTTGGCCTGACACTCAAAACAATGTAAGCTTGCAATGCAAAACGGCAGGGTTGTTGTGGAACAAATTACGTCGTCTAGTTAAGATTACGAGGATCCTTTCCAAGAAGGTTTGATCAGGTGGTTCTCGAGCGATTTGCGTAACATGATTGTAACATGGTAAACGTCGTATGTAATGAGTTGTGTATTAACATTCCTTGCTGGTAATGAACAAGAAAGGGCTTACCAAATCTTTAGATCAACTACAGGTGAAATAATATTATCCGGCATCTAACCATTGTGCGTTATTTAAATTATAATGCTTAGCTTTGTGTAATAATGTATTAAAGCAATCATTAAAAAAAAATAATAATAATAAATAAATTCTTTTCTTTAGAGTCAATCTGGGTATACAATAACTTCAAAACCGGCGCCGTTGATGTACCAATGAAGGAAGAAAAATACATTTAGACGATTATCAAGTTTTCATTGTCCATTTGTGGTAAAAAAGTATGCTTGTAATCATAATGTTAAACAGCAAGTTTCATCTGTTCGTCCTTCATTACAATCTGTAAAAGAAAATATATTCATTTATGTCCTCTGAGATCACACAAGAAGCAAAACCATGGTTCTCTCCTGAGGAGTAAGTAAAACATATAAATATTTAATGTGTTACTAAAAATTTTATACAAAAGTTCTTCAATTTGATTACAAAGTTAGGAATTATACAAGAGATTTTGAGTTTTACAAGTTTTAATACCTTCATCTAGTGGAAACAGGAAATAGAAAAAAATTAGTTTATAGCATAGTGGCACAATAAAGTATGCTGATGTTATTGTATTAAAATAAATGCCACTGATCTGGTTATTGCAAAAGTTAAAGCGTAAGTATCTAACATCTAAAAGTACTGGTGATTAAAAATAAAAACTTTTAGCAAGTTTAAAAGTCGTAGAAGATCTTGATGGAAAATGTTTTGCCAGATAATTGAGCTTTTGTGTAAATTTACGGGCGATATAAAAGATAAAGCCCTCCATATAAAAATTTAAGTTATTAAGACAGTTAAATAAACATACATTGGACGTTCACAGTTATTTTTTGTGTATATATTTACAATAGCATATATATATATATGTTTATGTGCAACATACATATTTACGTAAACGTTTATAAAACTTGTAAACAAATATATTTACAATCAGAAACATATAATAGGGTATTATAATATCCGAGTCGGTAGTAATAGGAACCAATTCATGAGTAAGTGTATAATACTCTGCTATTAATATATCTGGAGCCGCGCGCACGCAGCCCCAACTACCAAAAATTATGCACCCCAAGCAACCGCAGTTTGCGGATGTGGCGAACGTCAGCCCATCGAAGTGCTATGATAGGCCTCTGCTCGGGAGATCCCCCTTCATGATCAGGGATGACTCAGTGCCAGGTAAGTATGAAAAATAGCGAGAAACCTATTTATATATATATGCAAGATGTTTAAAATAAAAGTGGTAGATTTACGAGATCACACATGTGAGTATTTTGTAATTGGAGGTAAAAGAATATTTTTTCCTCTTCACTCTATAAAGGACATTACCTTTGCCTTTGTCAGAAAATTTTCTGTCTCATCGACGAGATATTTCAAGCAATGTTTGAAATATTGCACAATGTTTTTACCAGTACCAGTAGTTGTTAGACATTTTACATTTTAAAGACGTGTGTACTTCAAACAGAAATAGCTGAACAAAGAAAACCCATATTTTCCTTACATTCGATAGCCTCCTTTTACACTTTGTGATTCAGTGGGTGAACAAACACCGCACGAAATGATATTTTCTGAATCTCATCCTTCTGCTTGGCCTCATTTAATTCTGCAGACAAAGAATTGGCTCAGTTTTCTGAAGAGTAAAATAATGCTGAAAATTCAGTGAATAATAAAATTTGTGTTCTAATTTAAACATTATTTTTGCATATATGTGTATATAGAGACGGAATGGCAATGTGCGAGAATGGCTAGGGGCGAGAATGTCAATGTGCGGCAATGGCTACGTGCGGCAATGGCTATTGATGAATGTGGGAATGTGTGAGAATGGCAATTTGCGGGAAAGGCTGGGGGCGAGAATGTCAATGTCGGGAATGGCTAGGAGCGAGAAAGGAAATGTGTGGGAATGGCTATGTGCGGGGGTGGCTAGGAGCGAGAATATCAATGTCGGGAATGGCTATGTGCAGGAGTGGCTAGGAGCGAGAAAGGAAATGTGCAGGATTGGCTAGGGGCATTGTTACAAGTACTATATATGGTGCTGAGAATAAATGCCCAATAAATGTTCTCGACTTTTTTTATTTATTATCCAGATTAGTACCAATCACAACTGGTTTCATTTAACCTATTGAAATATATCACAGCAATGATGTATTTTATTATCTCTCAGGTAATTTACAAACTTAAAAATGGAAGGTGAAAGGGCCTCATAATTGAAATAACCTAGGGCCTCTTTTCATCTGAATCCGGCCCTGTGTGTGTTATTAGTTATTGTTACAAGTACTGTATATGGTGCTGAGAATAAATGTCCGAATAAGTGTTCCCGACTTTTTTTCATTTCTTATCCGTGCCACATTTTTTATAAAGATCAGTACCAATCACAACATGTTTCATTTAACATATTGATATATATCACAGTAATGATGTATTTTATTATTTCTCATATAATTTGCAAACTTAAAAATGCGAGGTGAAAGGGCCTCATAAGTGGAATAGCCTAGGGCCTCTTTTCATTTAAATCCGACCCTGATAAGAGCATATATGTTTGAATATAAAAGCTTTTAAATACAATCAAAATTGATTTATTCAATTGTTATTGAGGTTAGCATCGTCAATTGTTATTCAATTGTTATTGGATAGTTAGCATCGTCATTACTTGCATGTAGTGTAAATTTCAAACAATAATGTTTGTAACCTCTTCTTGTAAGAAATATGTTCCAACCAATACTTTCTTTTCCTTTAGGTGGGAATCCATAGTTAGAGAATCGTAGGATTAAATCATTCTTTTTCACCTTTATGACAGAGGTATAGCTCGGTAGGCAAATAGCCTTTTAGAAAAATAAAAGAATTATGCAATCTGCATCGAAATTCTTAGATATTTTGGTGATTTGTTTATCTGCGGAGAGAAAACGATTTAATTATTTTATAATAGTTCAATCCAACTTTACAATCCCGCTGATATATATTTTAATCAATTCTTGTTAGTTGATATACTACTACTACTACTACACTACACCACATCATTACGCCTAGAGCTGAGTTGCCTCTTTACAGTTCGGGAAGGATGTGAGTGAGATAAGTCTGATTGGGCTCTGTGACACTCATATAGTCATATGAGACCGGGACCTACGGCTTAAAGTGAATTCCGACTCACTACAAACATCCATGACGCCGCCGGGATTCGAATCCGCAACCTGTAGTACCTGTTAGTTGATATAACACACAGAAAATTGCAAAATATGTACATGCAAGAAGAAACTTTAGTTCTGCCCCTTCTTCATTGGAGCAACAACCCCATATCGAGCCAAGCCCGTCTGCCTATTGGCAGATTTCGAGACAGATTCTTTTTTTTTATGGGGTAGGGGTATAAGACCTACTCCGAACAGTCATATTAGACCGAAGGTCTATGGTTTAAAGAGGATGTAGGACTGTTGGCCGATGGGCTCGCGCTCTCGGCACTCGGTACCACAGGTATCGAGTTCGAATCTCGGCGGTGCCATGGGTGTTTGTAGGAGCTCGAAATCCACTTTAAACTGTACGTCCCGGTCTCTTATGACCATAGAGCATCACAGAGCGCAATCAGACTTCTTCTCACCCACATCACTTCCAAACTGTAAAATGGCAACTCAGCTCTAGGCATAGTGATGTGATGTGGTAGTAAGTTTAAGAGGATTGGTTTGGTTTGTCGCTCTACGGTCATCTTGTGTACACGTTAGGCTAAACAGACCGGAATCTACAGTTTAACGTGAATTCCGAACCACTAACTAACATCCTCGAACCCGAAACCTGTGGTATCGAACGCTGGCCACTCGGCCACCAGGCCCCTAAGGTTTTAAGAGGATTCCGAACCACTGCAAATATCCATGTCACCGCAGGGATTCGAAGCTGGCATCCGTGGTACCGTTCTCCAGAGCGTTAGCCGTTGTATCATCAGGCCCCTCTCACTGAGGTGCCAGTTATACATCTAAACATCAACCCATGAACTCAAGAAACTTGACAAACACCTTACGATGAGACCGCCACTTCGCAAAGTCAGAACGGATCTCTGGAGGAATCGCTAATTTGAGAAGTGGCAGCTGCAAAATTTCCTAACTTCTACTGGTATTCGGTATTTTTAGATCTTAATACCGGGATACCGGTAGTAGAAATTTTTGAAAAGAAAGAAAATACGGGTGTTTTTTTGTTTTATTTGATAGTTTTATTAGAGAATTTGTAACTTATGAATTATAACAGTATATAAAGAATCACAAAAAAAGTAAAAGGAACATCTTATATACAAAAAGCGTAAATATCACTATTCAGTCTGCGATACTATTACAAATTTTGAAATGTGATCTTAAAACACATATTGCATCAATTGTACTATCATTAAGCCTGGAAAGTAATTGTGCAAAAAATTACCAGGTGTCGAAAACGCTCTTTCTAATTGGTGGTACTGTTAGCAATGCGCGATATACTTTTTCCAAGTATTTACCTCTAAATCCATCCCTCTTCAAATAAATTTATTTTTCGTCTGATTGTTTTGGATATAGTTCTTGAATTTTTTTTTTAGTTATCGCTAATTCTAATTTTTGTTTAATTTTCACTATCAACATTAGTGTCATTATAATCTTCGATAACTGTACTGAGTTCTTCTGAATGTGGATAGTTTCTGAAGTCAGAATAAGAATTTACAGATAGATAAGAATTTCACAAATAAGAATTCTAAATTTTTAGTAAATACCGAAAAACCGGTATTTAAACTTGTGGTCACCGGTATTACGAAACTGTACAAATGGCTCAAAATACTGGTATTCGGTATCCCGGTATTGCAATCCCTACTTCTGAACTATTAATTAATAGTTTCATTCCAATCTCATTTATTGGGTTTCGAACCGAACATCCTTAAATGAAAAATTTATCACCCTAACCCTTTGACTGCTCTAGACCTTATATAGTGTTTCTCACTAAATTCGTAGCAACTGAGTCACTCATTTTCAGTTACAGGAAAACATTAATAAAAAAAAATATTTATAAAAATATATTTATATATTAGATAAAATATTTCATTTTATTTCATACATCTGTTTAAAGCTGATTTTGAATTTAAGCAAGTGAATTTAAGTTTAAATGTTGTTGTTGTTTCTTATCCCACTTGGCTGGCCAAGCCCACGAGCCATACATACTCATATTTGAAGGGAAGGAAGCAGCTTCTGTTGTGATGGAGCACCCGCAGGTAGAAGTCTGACTTTGGCTCCGTGGCGTTCTTACAGTCATAGGAGACCGGAGCCTACGGCAAAAAGTGGATTCCGAACCACTACAAGCATCCAAGGCACCGCCGGGACTCGAACCCGAAAACCTGTGGCACCGAGCGCTAGACACTCGGCCATTCAGGCCCCTAATTTAGAATGCCAACGGCACGCGGTGTTCCATGTGGTCACCCCTCCCAAGTACTGACCTCCTCAAAGATGCTTGACTTCGGTGATCAGTTTAAATGTAAAGTTTAATATAAAATAAAGTTTTCATGTAAAAATACTAATTCGTCATTACATTTTTTTTAACGAAATTCTTATTCTTTTTCACATTTGACTTCTAACTAACGTTTATTGAACACTTTAAAACGGAAACAGCACCTTGATAAATCAACATTGTTCGCCACCACAATCTCAAATGAACTTTTGGTAGTTGCGGCCTGAATGGCTGAGTGGCTAGCTCTCTGGCGCTCGGTACTACAGGTTTCTGGTTCGAGTCCCGGCGGTGCCCTGGATGTTTGTAGTGGTTCGGAATCCACTTTAAACCGTGGGTCCCGGTCCTAATAGGATCGTAGAGCGTTGCTGGGGCATTATTACTCCGCGTCCGTGGCTTATCTTCAAGTTACAGAGCCCCATGGGTAAAGCAAAGTGAGTAACGTCTGTGCAGCGCTTGCCTTAAGGCATCAGAGACCAGGCTGTCTAAGTGTTTGCCAGCTGCATTAGAGCAAAAAAAAAAAAAAAAAAAAAAAAAGCTTTGGTAGTTTTTCTTTTTGGATCATGGAGGGTAGAACGTAGATTGGAAAATCCACCATGTTGACCATTGCCATCAAATAACAGCAATTACTGTCTACTATGCCATTTGAGCAGCTTAAAATATTGTTAAAATTAAGCTTTCTTTAAAAGTCTGTATGTTCGGAATTGTCTTGTTCGAATGGTTCAAAACACAGTACTGAGGTGTCAAGTCAGGTAAATAGAGTTTGATTTTTTTTTTTTTTTTTTTAAATCAAAAAAGCAGAATTATTTGAAAGGAAAATTAAGTTTAAGAATCAACTTCTTTGCTCATAATTGGAATTTAAAATTTTAACCTTTTTCTTCCTGTAAATCTCATTGAGGATCAAGATATGGAATTTTTGTATTTATTTAATTGTACTTAGCTTTTAAATTGTTATTATATGTCTTATAATGAAAGAAGATATTTTTTTTTTAGTTTCATTTAGTTAATGATAATTATTATTTTCCAACGTTTATCTTTGTGTATTGCATTTACTTGCTTACATTAAGTGATATGTTTCATATGAATAATTGAAACTGTATCATCTGTCAAAGTTATAACTGTATCAATCTGTCAAATATTTCAACATTTCCTTAAACTAAATGAAATGGAAAATGGAAATACATGGAAAAATTATATATCTTAAAAGACAAGGTCATAAGCATATGGCTTTTTACATGTTTTCGTTTCAAAAGTAAAAACAAAAATATAGTCCAAATTTTATTAAAAATATCATTAACAGCAGAGCAATGATAGCAAATTATTGCTATTTTCAACAATAAATGTACATAACTCTTCTTGCCAACTATTACTACAAATATAGACATTTCACAGAAAACTGTTGGGAAAAGCTCTTAACAGGCAGCTGGATTATTGATACAAGATATGCATACAATAACTATATCTTTGATTTGCCTGTAAGGAAACAAATAATAAAAATTAAAGGATATTCACTAATGTTATGCCATAAACACATGCTTCGAATACTCATACTCACTTTTGAAATACGAAGACACAACTTGCGATTCACTTTGCATAATTTTGTGTGACTCTGGGAGTGGCAATTTTCTAACCTAATGAATAAAATTTTTGTTATGTAAGGATACATAAATTTAAATTGATTTATAAAGTAAGTGAGTATGTTGAAATAAAAAATTGAGTATTTCAGAAAAATTGAGACTACAAATCAGAAAACCTAAAAGATATTATATGTTATAAACAAAAACAATTTTCTCATACTCTAATGTTTTACTTTTTACAATAGTAAGTTTAAAAGTAATAAATAACATCGAGAGAAATTTTTTAATCGAAAAAATTAATTTATTAAGTTCTAGTAGGACAGGAAACTACTATCAAGAAATAATTGTAATACATGAAAAATTTGAATTTTTATAAAGCATATAACAAATAAATTTTTAAAAGATATCATCATTTCTAATCTTATATTGGCAACAGTTTCATATATCATGCAACTGTGTAAGTAAACACTAAGTTTTTATTTATTAATACTTGTCAAGTCTCTGAAATTCCTATCACTAAAGCATCTTTCGTTATTAATTGCATTTCCTCACTGAAAATTAACAAAACTCCTGGCATAGATAAAATTACTAATAAAATGTTAAAAAACCTTCCTTTCAAAATAATACTTGAGATATGTAAAATTACTGATTCTATTCTTCATACTGGTTATTATCCTAAGTCTTGGAAAACAGCTAGAATTCTCCCAATTCTTAAACCTGGAAAGGACCCTACTTCTCCTATTAGTTACAGACCAATTTCTTTACTCTCTTCTATTAGTAAACTAATTGAAAATGCCATCCTGAACCTTCTTAAAAATGAGTCAAATCAAAAGAACCTTCTCATCCCACAGCAATTTGGATTTACAGAAAAACTTTCTACAACTCATCAGCTCTACAATCTCACAGAAACTGTTGCTGAAGGATTTACCTGGAAATATGAAACTGCTGCAATTTTTCTTGATGTGGCCAAAGCTTTCGATAGAGTGTGGGTTAATGGATTGATTTACAAACTCATTTCTTACAATTACTCTCCTTATTTGATTCAAGTAATTCGTAACTATCTTTCAGACAGACACTTTGTTGTCGCAGTAGGGAATACTGATTTCTCAATTCGTGATATTCACGCTGGTGTGCCCCAGGGCTCTATTCTAGCTCCTTTCCTCTATAATATCTTTATCAACGATATTCCACAAAAGAACAATATCAAAATTAGTCTTTATGCTGATGACACTGCAATCTTAACGCAAGACCGAAAAACTTGCACTATCCAGGAAAATTTGCAAAATTATATCATTGATTTAGAAAAATGGCTCATTAACTGGAAGATAAAATTAAATGTGGACAAGACTAAAGCAGTTCTTTTCACTTGCAAAAAATCCTATAACCCTCCTAATATTAAAATATACAATAATTATATCACCTGGTCTAAAGAAACTAAGTACTTAGGAATTATCCTTGATAGTAAACTTAACTACAGATCGCATATCTACAACCTTAGAAATAAATTCAATACTCAATTTAGAATTCTCTACCCTTTAATCAATAGAAATTCAGCTTTACCTCTTAATCTCAAAATTCTAATATATCTCTCTTATCTTCGTCCAGTATTAGCTTATGCAAGCCCAGTTTGGGGTTCTGTCGCGCGTACAAATTTTGAAATTATTCAAAGGCTTGAGAACAAAACTCTCAGAATGTTAACGAATTCACCATGGTACTTTCGTAATGACGATATTAGACGAGCTCTCTCGATTCCAAGTTTAAGACAATTTGTTCACAAAATTTCTACTAAATTCTATAATGATATGCGAAAAATTAATAACCCTGTATTAAATATCCTACAAAATTACGATTATGATATTTCTTCCCGCAAACATAGCAAAAGACCTCGCACTGTTCTAAATATTTTAAATTAATTCCTTACAACTGCCTAGACGAAAAAAGTTCGCTTTTCTCCTAATTTGTCATTCGGGGTTATTACATGCAACTGATTCCATCAACATCTACATTTTTGATATTTTTCATTTTATAATTTTATTAAATAAATAATTCTCTTTTTAAAAAAAGGGCAATTAATTATCTATTTTGCTTATTAACTCAAAGGGCATGAGACCACCGCTATGTTTCAACATTTTACAAAGAAGGAGCTAGTGGCCGCTACGCGGCCAAGGATCTCCGTAATAATCTACAATAACTAAGTTTTTATAACTATTGTATTTTGAATTTCATTATTTACAGATTGAAATTTAAAAAATTTGCTTATGGGATGATTTTATATTATTCTCTTTGTAACTTTGACTTTGTGTCTTAATTGTAATGTTTTTGTTCTCTGATGTTACAAATTATAATTCCTTCTCTGATTTATTTAATTTTTTCTTACAATTGGCAAAGGGCTCGACCACAAGTCACTGTTCACCATTCGCCAAGTGGAGGTGTGGTTGCTGCGCGACCAAGGCACTCCATCAAGTCAATCAATAATTAAAAAAATAATGATAATGGTTATGAAAATGGATTATTAAGGGAAGCCCTCTTTATTCATTAAAAGAAGGGAAATTAAGAGTTATCTATATGAAGACTGGTAATAGATTTTTTTATTTTACTGAAGAGTTTTTATTTACTGTTTTTAATTATAATGTAAATATTTTTATTACCAAAAACACTTTACATGCATAAATTATATTTTTAAAATTATTTTAATATAAATTTAATAACTAAGTTTAATATTAGTAAAAGGATGAAAACAATGTAGTTGATAAATAAGCATATGTATAACTGCGAAACATGCAACATAGCCTACAAACACAAAATTGTTACCTAAAGTAGAATTACGTTTAGAAATTACAATTATTTTTGATGATATTTGTTGAACTTCCTCTGCTGTTGATTTTTAAAATAGACGATTGTGTAGATTCCTGGTCTTTTCTTTTTGTGCGGTAAATTCTTTACTGCTCAACGTTAGTATTTGGGCTAAAACGTGAAATAAGTTCTTTTAATGCAATTTCTGTCTCTTTTACTTCCAGTTTTTCACATATGAACTCTCAAATTTTTCTTCCCATAGTGTAAATTCTTCCATTGTATCGAAGGATAGAGTCTCCTTGGTTAAAATTACATTATGAATACTTTGTTGATCGCTTCTCCAATGTTAACAGTGTACCAAATCCTTGCTAACATTCTGCACACATCAATGATTTAGCAGAGTTTGGACTAGATAAACCACGAAATGTTTGCATGCCTTCGTAAACTGTAACTAGGTGCAAAATTCATATTGCATTCACTGCAAATATGTTGTCAAGAATTATCCATTTCTTTTATTTTCAATCGAAACAAAGCCTGTTAATTAAAAGACGGAATAATTATTATATTGTAAAGTATAAATCAATTGAGCTACTGAGATAAAATACACTCATGTCCATAAATTAAGAATAATCCAGAATCACACAGAAATTGAATTCTAAAATAAAAATTTCACCGGTAGAATTATCACACACTTGAAGAAGAATATGCAAATTACAGGAAACCACCAGATGGCGCGGATAGTACGTCACAATGACGAGAGTATAAGAGAGGGGTATATAAGGAATGGTGGCAAAGAAGTAAAATTGTTCACAAGCGCTTTAAAAGCCTTTCAGTGCTATAACCGCATAGTTATGGCACAAAGGAAGCATTTGGATGATTTTTTACGTGGTAGAATTATCGGACAACTGGAATGTGGACGTACCCAGCTGGAAGTATCCGAGGTACTTGGAATTGCCCAGAGTGTCATCTCCAGGCTTTGGCAACGATTCCAAGATGATGGTAATGTGAGTAGATGTTACAGCACAGGTCGCCCCCGAGTTACAACGCCGAATGAGGACCGGTATTTAGCAGTTACTGCCAAAAGAAACAGACGGAGCACAGTATCAGACCTGTCTCGTCAGCTCTCTTCGGCTACCGGTACGACAGTTTCAAGGCAGACCGTGTACAGACGCTTAGGGCGCATTGGTCTGTATGCTCGTAGGCCTGTCAGATGTGTTCCACTTACCGCAACTCACTGTCGCCTGCGATTAACCTGGAGTAGAGAGCATGCATTGTCGACACCGCAACAGTGGTCTTGTGTGATGTTTTCCGACGGGTCCAGGTTTAGTTTGCAGTCTGATTCTCGCCGGACTTTCATATGGAGAGCGCCAGGTACCCGGTGCTAAATTTCTGTTTATGGATGACAACGTCCGTCCTTACCGTGCAAACATTGTAGACGAAGGCCTTCAATTGGAGGATATCACCCGTATGGATTGGCCAGCATACTCACCAGACTTGAATCCAATAGAGCATGTGTGGGATATGCTTGGCCGACGAAGTGCACCTCGTCAACCCCCTCCCACCTGTCAACCGGAACTTCGGAGGGCATTGCTTGAGGAGTGGTGTAATATTCCCAAGATCAGATTGATAATTTGATACTCAGCATGCCTAAGCGTTGTAAGGCCTGTATTGCATCGTCCGGGAGACATACTCCATATTAACCATCATACTAACCATGTTAGACTGTTTTTGTAAATAGGTTCTTTTTTGAAATTTGCTCCACAGAGTAAAAATCGCAATTTTTATTAATTATGTCAAACATATAGCATCTTTTTTTTGCTCTTTTACCTTTTGTTTAATAAATAGACTTTACAAATAAGTCAAATTTGTTTTGCTTCTGTCTGTTTCTTTGCCTGAACTTCATTATCCTTAATTTATGGACATGAGTGTATATACAAATCATAAAGGTTTTTTGTTCATAACTTTTTATAAGTAAACAATTTAATTAAAATAATTAATTTCTGCCACTAAAATGAATTTTTGGGAAATGTTTGTGGACAAAATAAGATTTAAATAAATATTTAAGTTGGGGATGATATCTACTTTTAAATATATATATATATATATATATATATATATATATCTATATCAAAAAATATTTGTAAATAAAACAATTCAAGGCAGGTTCATAATATGACTCTATTGGTTAAAATAAATATTTAGCATTAAATGTTGTTTCTAAAATCACAAACGTTCGCCTTGAAGAAGCTTGCCCAAGGCTGTGATGTCACAAAATCAGGCATTCAGGCCCGGAAGAGTGCAATGAATAAACTATCTCGTTGGCCGCCGATCTCGCTTCTCTCCTCTTTTTGTCGTTGAGGGTCTCTTCCCTTGTCCTGGGGTCAAAGTTCAATACTCCCCAGATGGTAAATAGTCTCTGTCAAAGACGCATAACCCGTAATGTGTCACCGCCTGCTGATTAGCAGACACACAATCCTACATACATACTATGGACTGTATTTATCTCCTCATCTGATGTTTTATCCAAGATAGAAGCTAGCGGCTACCTTGCAGCCCCCAAAAAACAGTTCGAGTAAGATGTTGATGTGGGCAATTTAGGATGTTTTGTGGATGTGGGCAATTATGACTTCATTTATGATGATCAACCATGATAAGATGCTGTTCTAATGTCATAGTGCAACTTTCTTGTTCAATAAGAATCCGTATGAGATAAAAAAATACAACAACAACCAACAACTTATTAATAGTAACTCACTTATTAAAATGTTGTAAGACTAATCCAATAATATCAACATCTAATGAATAAATCTCTGCTTCAAATACTTACAAAGTAGCGGCATTAAAAAAAACTGAAAAAAAAAAAAAAGAAAGAAAAAGCTGCCACTGTATGAATTTCTTTACAAATTTCAGGCTCAAAAAGTGTTGGAAAGCTAATGTCTTCTAAATAAAATAAACATTGTTGAAAGATGGGTGAAAGATGTTATTCGTGTGTTAAACAGATAAAAATAATATTACTTCGTTGGGATGAATGACAAAATGGATGAGCTTCATTTCTGACAGTATCTAGGATACTTGACTGAATTAACAATAAATGAAGTCTTAACGATCTTGTTGAAAGTCTTTTATTGTAGATTCCAAATAAATCCTTCAGTGAATCTGAAGTTAATAATTTATGTTTGCCAATTGAGGGGGTTTTTAATTATTAATTAGCTTTTGAAATGCGAACGCATTTTAACAAGTCACTATTTATTGGGTTTCTTAAAAACTGTTTTTGATGAATTTTAACCTTTCAATATTTCTACTTGTACTTCAAGATTATAACTAATCAGTGGACACTAAATCTTTAAATGATTAAAGCTCCTCTTGATTTTATTAGAATTTTTTCATCAAATGCATTCGTACATATATTTATATATATAATTTTCAGGAATATTTCATGTTCAGGTAGTTTAGATTGCTAAAGCACATTAGCCCCGAAAGGGTTTTATCTCCACTATGGTCAGCTTTAAGAGACACTTAACCATGGAAGTCATTTGCCCAGAGTGTGTTTAATGTATGATAGAGTAAAAAAGAAAAAAATTATATGAAGATGTCAGGAAGTAAAGTAAATTTCTGAGAAAATAGAGAACTCCTATTTATAAATTTAAATCGGAAATCCTACATGGTCTTTTAATGTTCATATTAGATGCATATACAATTTCTTGGATTGCACTATTGCCATGGAAATCAAGGGCAATAGAAAAACTTTCAAAGATATATCTATGAAGATCTTTGAGCAGGGGGATTTGAATTGCTTTTGGAATTTTTGAATTATGCTATTTTGATGAAATCAATTACCATGCCCTTCTTATAGTAATCCTTCCGAATGTTTTGTAGACCATTTTGAACGAGCAATAACACAAATCAGGATCGATTACAAATTAAAAAAAAATATGTATACGATAATATAAATAATCCTATTTTATGTGCGAATGCATGCATTTTAATTGTTTATTAGCTTTTTGCATCAGTCATTTTTTTTTTTAAATTTGAAATATATTGTCTTTTTAATCATACCTTCACATATTCAGTAAAATTAAAACAAGATTTTGCATGTTACTATTCTGAAATATTTGAGATGCAGTTGTATTTAAATTATATTTTATTTGTATTGGTTCCAGCTTTATTTAGGTATTGTATTATCTGTTGTGGTCATAGTCACTGGTGTCTTTTCCTACTATCAAGAAGCCAAAAATTCCAAAATCATGGAGTCTTTCAAAAACATGGTTCCTCAAGTAAGTTGTACTGAATAATTTCGTGTAATGCTGTTAGGAGATTATCAGTTGACGTTTTTTTTTTTTTTCAGCTTGAAATCTATGTAGTTAGTATTAAATGTTAAAGGCTTACCGGCTAAAAATTGGTTATTTAGTTGTCGAGTTGCTTAGGAAATCTAATATTTTATATTAAAATCAAAATTATAAATGAATACTTTGGGATATTAAATTTGTTTTTAATTCTTTCTATAAGACTATTCCACAAATTTTACCAAGTTTTTTATTATCGAACATCAGATACTTAATTTTTTATGTTATCTGATCGCACATGATCGTTTTATATTATATAATGCATGTATAAGTGAAAAATGTGTCAAAACTGCTTTTTTTTTTTTTAATTTTCTTGTTAAGAGTTACATTTTAACGTTTTGTCATTAATATTAATTTTTCTTTTTTCTCCGTATCGAATGTACTTTAATCACTTTTATTCAATTTTTTCTTCTTATAATTACAGCATGTTTTCAACGATAGTGCATGTGAATTTAATAAAATAACACTACAGAGTGTTTTTTTCAAATTTTCTTTATTCTTAGGGGGTAAGAATTGTTGAAATTTTTTTAGTTTGACTATTAGTCATACACAAGAAGTTTTAAGAACATTTATGGTTATTCTATATTGATGACGTCATCGCAAATTTAAAAGACGCTTAAATTTATCTGCGATATTTGATTTTTTTTCCAAGAAATAATTTCTGTGGGGAGAATATTTATTTTAATAAGAGCTAATCTTTTAAAATTTACTTTTATTATTTTTTATAAATATGTTGTATTCCAGCACTACTCAACTCGGTACATTGTTTGATTATGTTAGAAAAATTTCGGTTTTAAATTAGTTATTTGAGAGGGGCCTGAATGGCCGAGTGGCTAGCGCTCTGGTGCTCGGTACCACAGGTTTTCAGGTTCGAGTTCCGGCGGTGCCATGGATGTTTGTAGTGGTTCGGAATCCACTTTAAACCGTAGGTCCCGGTCTAACACGATCGTGGAGAGTGACAAATTAAAAATAAGGAAAAAACTAACTGTTCATATATATAGTGATTAGGGGATTATAGTCTTTGTTGCTTCACATCCCCATATACCACTTCATTCATCAAGGTAGTTATTTGAGAGCTAGCTCATATTATGTTTCAGAAAAAAAACTTTTTAAATATGAAACATCAAATAAGTATTCATTTTCCGCAAAACAGTATTGATATCCCAAACATGAATTACTGTTCTTATTTCGATTTTAAAAACGAAAAAATGTGTAAGTTTGAATGATGTGTTTTGACTGGCTGCTAAATTTTAAAAATAGACTTTTAAAAGTATAAATTTATAATTTTTTTCAAATTATTGTTTGAATCAGAACGTGATTTGGCTAAGCAATTTAAATTACATAATTAATAAATTAAACGTGAAATTTATTTATATTTATTCTTAATATGCGTATGTTTATATAATTTTCCTGTGGTTACAAACAATGATGTGTAAAATTATTATTTATAGACCTTAATGTTTAATTAATAGAGAGAAATGCTTTGTAATTAAATGTTAGTATTTAAGATTATTTGGAGTCTGCAAATAAAAAATGTGAGATAAAGAAAAACTATTGATTATAAATCTTGCTATAAAACCATTAAGTTGATTACTTAACATTTAATCTCTTGCCTTCAAGAAACAATTTAATTACCTTGTGTTTATATGTACTTGATTTATTACAGTTTCATGTCAATATTTCTGCTATTATTAGCTGTCAAATAAAGAACAATATAAGAAGTTGTACTATAAATATCTATCTCATTTTTGCTATGAGTTACAAATTGGGACAATAAACCCATTTCAAGAATAGTTAAGAGTAATTGTTAGCATTTCAATTATGAGGTATATTGTAGATTGTAAAACTTTTTAAATTTGTTTTCTTATTTGTATGTTTTTATAAATACATAATTTAATAACTTACAATTCAAATAAATATTCATCTATAATTCTAAGAAGCTATTCTTGATTAATTCCACATGTATTAAAATAATTCTTACTTTATTATTAACTTTTTTAAAAAGCTGATGTTTTACTTTAGTTTCAAGAAAATGCAAAGAATTGTTTAATAATATATGTTCTATTTTTTTCATGGAAACATTACAGTGTGATACACTAATTTACGTTATCTTTAACCATGGTAGATAAGTAATTCATATTTCTATGATGTTTAATTGCATGATCATGGTTATTGTTGTTTCTGTTAGAGAAACATGGTGTAAACCTACAATGCAAAAATTTAATTTCTTTTTCTATATAGAAAAATAGGTGTTTCTGTCATTTAGATTCATATTTAAAATAAATTATTTATAATGTTATGAAATGCATTTTATTATATTCTTTCAGTATGCTATCGTCCTTCGAGATGGACAAAAAGCTCACGATGCCTGCGGAAGAAGTTGTTGTTGGAGATGTTGTGGAAGTCAAGGGAGGAGACAGGATTCCTGCAGTCATGAGGATCATCTCTTCTCAGAGCTGCAAAATAGACAACTCTTCTCTGACTCCGAACGAAGAGAAGAAGAAGAGTCTGAACCCCAGACCCATACTGCAGAGCATACCAATGATAATCCCTTGGAAACAAAGAACTTGGCCTTTTTCTCAACCAATTGTGTTGAAGGTTGAATTTCATTTACTTTTTTCTTGTATTGAATTAAAATTTTCACTTTACATCAAATACTGAAGTTAATTGATTTTAAATAATAATCATATAAATTTTACTTGGAAATTTCAGCATCAGTTCAATTTTATTTGGAAATAATTTTTTTTTTAATACATACTGGTTTTTCAGATCTTTAATATAAATTCAGTGTATATTAAAAGATTGCCTCTGATGTTTCAGACATACAGGTTGTTAAAAACTTTTAAAGAATGATAAAGAGGTTTAAAATACAAATTTGTCAAAAAATGTGCTTACTGCTTTTATGTTAACTATTAAAGGAATTATTATCGCATACTTTCTACCACTCTCAAATCTGCCCAAGAATGTTGTCAAAATTGTGTCATTCTGTATTTGTTTTTGTTGAAATTTGACATTATTGAGAAACTTTTTTCTCTTCAATAGTTTAATACAGAGTGAACTGGACCATCCAGTAGATGTTTGGACAATATTTAAATTTTACAACATCTTTATCACAAGAATACCAAGAGAACATTATTTTACTTACTTTTCAGACATTGCGTAACAGACCCCTAAGTATCATATTTCCCCCCTTTTGTATTTTTATAATTTTGTATTTTGAAGATTAGTAATTTCATATGTTCTTTGATTTTGAAGATTATAGGAACTTTAAAGTTTTCCTAATCTTTTAATTTTAATTGATGCATCTACAACTAATGATATTTTTATTCATGGATTAAAATGTGGGAGAAGGGTATTAAATATCTCACTGGAACTCTTCAAATGGCATATTTATTGTTGTTGCTAATTATAGTCCTATCAAATGCAAAATTCTATCAACTTATCACACTGTCACTAATATTTTCCCTACACACGAAATTTAAGTAAAATGCATGTTTTAACTCTCTACTGTTCTTTAACATTTGGCTGGACTCTTAAAGTGTCCTGTAAAAGATCTATTATAATTAATTTTTCAAAAAAATTTTAATTTATACAGAGATTTTTACAACTACAGATTTTCCACAGTTGTTGTGAAAAATAACAAATTTTGGTTTAACTGCCGACTGTAGGAAAAAACTAATACTTTGAGAAATGACCCCATCCCTATGAAAAACATTTTTGTCTATTACTTTTTCAACTGCATTGTTTTCATTAATATGTAATAGTTCATT
>BPLR01014559.1:0-46431 GCA_021605095.1 Caerostris extrusa
AGCAATTATCAAGAATTTCCAAGTCCCTCTGGTTTAAAAGAATTTTCAAATGAATAATTTCTTAATAAGTTCCTTAATTCTTATTATTCGTTCATTCATCCTAATTAAAGCTCATTTTAGCTTAAAATAGAATGTATATTTACTAAAATGGTTCACGATTCTAAATATAGTATCTTCTGGGGAAACATTTATCAGAAATCGCTATTTCAACATTTTTCATAAAGAAGGTAGTTAAAGGTCATAATTTTTAAATGAGATAGGTAAATTTTTATTTCTAGATTTTAATAATAGAATAAATATAATCATCCTTTGTTTAATGACAAATAAACATTTATCATAACATTATTTCATTCTGTGTTTTCTAATTAGAAAGCGGAATTAGAATTTTCTAGTGGGCAGTTAATTAATTACGCACTAGAACATAATTTTTGTCGATTCTATATAAGTCTGAATATGAATCCCTTTCCATCTATTTAATTTTTTTTACGATATTTGGCCAAAAACATGTTTTATTAAATTTCTTAAAATTATAGATCAATTGCAGCTATAGAATAAATTAAATTCTGTACGATTGTTTAGATCCATACATATATATGAACAAACTTTTTTTAAGGTATGATTTTAAAAACAAACCTCAAATAGTCATTATCTAATCACTTTTTGTTTGATTATTAAAAAATCTAATTAAATATTAAATTAATATAATAACAAAATTCTTGTAATTTTTATTACATTTTATAACATAATAAAATTGAATTGAATTAGATAATTTGCAATCTTTTTAGTGCAGCCAATAATCAATTTGCACTACATATATGTTGTCTCTCTAAAATCGGAAAATGAATGAGTAGTTTCATTTGACAAATGAAATGAATTAGTAATAAAACTGACAATAATATCATTTAAATTTATATTTTTGCTTCTAACATCGTGGAACTAAACCCTTTCAATTGAAAAAAATTTTCGAAACAATTCAGAAGGAAAAAAATACAATTATGTTTCATCTGTACTTCTGAAATCAATTGCAATTTAGTCATTTGAATCATCCAACAGTTTGATTAAAGTATATTGTAATTTAATTAAAAAGGCAAGTATGATTAAATTGTATTACGTTTGATCGTAACTCTACTTTTCCCTTTTAATGAAAAATTTCCAGCATCTACAACTCCCTTGACAGAACTGAAAATTTTTATAATCGGTTACTCCCTATGTAATAATCAGATTGAAAAACTGCAATTATTTACAGATTCCCTGAGAAGCATTCAGGCTACAGGACTCTGCCCACTCGAGTTCTGTTGATTTTTGTTTTCTGTCTCCCTGAATAAAGGGGCCTAGCTTGATTCATCTTCTTTGTTTTTAACATTCTAAACAATTTTCTACATGTTTGCTGCACAGAAGAAAATAGCGGTTGTTACGCCACCAAAGTGCTCCGTCTTTTCCCTAATACTAAATAAGAATTAAAAATGCCAAATAATTAATATTTCATTCAATTTCTTTTTCTAAAAGTTAAAAATCGTTTGGTAACGATGCTCGCAAATTTTCATTTAAAATATCTTGTCGAAAAGTCCGATAAAGACTGTCGCAGGATGTTTTCCGATGGGATCTTTACAAGTGAGTAGATGGTTAAATGCATTTTCAATATCTGTAAGGGAGTTGAAATGCTTGCAAATTACTTCAAGACGAAGAAAGTCTTTTGGTGCATATCTAAATCCTTTTGTGGAGAAAGTTTATTGAGTTGTGAAGATGACTGCTTCTTTAGGATAGACGCAAAAGTAAGCTGTCACTCTCATCTACAGGTGTTTGAGGGACTAGGTTCCTTACTGTTGTTTAAGGAGGAATATTTGGGAAACTTCGGCAACCTATACAAGATGCGAGACGGACATTTTACTTTTCCCCAATTTTTGTGCAGATTGGGCTCAGATCATCCAAAACCGTAGAAATGTAAGTCATCAATAAGGGTGATTTTTTCACTTACATCTTTACCACAATTACTATTTCCATCGGGGAAATAGAATTGCATGAAAATACTGAGTAGCTCTAGGTTTTATGTTAGACTTCTGTACTTCAACCGTAACGTAGAATAATCTGGAAGATTTTTAGGTTTTTGAAGATCTTGAAAGTATTTGGTTTGCCTCTCTATGGTCATTATTTGAACACTTATTCTAATTAGACTGGGACATACAGCTTAACGTGGATTCTAAACCACTCATAAACATCCCTGCCACCACCAGGACTCGAACCTGAAACCTGTGGTATTAAAGACCAGAGAGCTAGCCAATTGGCCATGAGGCATCTCTTGAAAGTATTAGCTACCAGACAATGTTGTTATATATATATATATATTTTTTAATTGAGTCACTTTTGGCAGTTGGAAATTTTTTTCTTTCAGGGCGTTTTCCATGTTGGTAGCATTGGTAACTTCTGAATAATTACAGAGGTTTAAGGGGTAGATTTCAGTTGGTAGTGATGTACGAACATTTAACAGTTCCTTCGTTGTGAGCAAAGAAAATGCGAGCTTTAAGGAGGATGTTACTAGGAATGGTGAGTTATTGAAAGGAGGTTGAGATTTTTATTGAAGAAATCATCGAAGTTTAGGTCATTGTGCATCATTTCGCATCAAAAGCAGGGAACTCCAGTTGTGTAGGATTTGAAAGTTAGTTTTAGCAGAGTCTCGATATTGAGCTAAATATACGTAAGGGAAAGTCTGGGGGCATGTTTGTAAAGTAGTATCTTATATTGAAGCGATAGCCTGGAAATTTACCCCACATAGGAAGACTTAGGTGCATTTTATTCCAGTCATTTAGTTTTAATAGCTTCAATGTGTTTTCGGAAAGTTAATTTGCGATGATATATTTTTCGAATAGCTGGACTCGAAACTGAATACGAGAGAAGGCGTTGGAAAAGAGTGGCATTTATCGTTCGTTTTTCGTTCTCATTTGACGCTGCTTCTCGTCCTCGATCTTGGACTGGAATAGTCTTCAGCGAGCATTTTTAATCTCCGAAAAATACAATTGCAGTTTCCAGAAATCAGGCTTTGTGATATTCCTGTGTATTCCTCAACTATGACTCCTGTTCGACTCCTTTCTATTCGACCCATAATTTTGCCGACTTATGATTTGGGCAAACAATTTTATTCCGACCGCGACTAGCAAAATTATACAAAGCAAAATGATTATTTTCACTAAGTATGTTGATATCTCATTTTCATTCGCCTCGATTATACGTCATTTTCGACGTCATTGACAAAATTTGCATCTCTGCACATTTTCCGACTTTTGAAAATTTGCATTCTTTCATTTTGATGATAAAAATTCATATTATTGTAAAGCGAGCGCAAAGTTATGTTGGCGAGCAAAAGTTGCATATCGTTAGTGTAGTGTGTTCCGTCTTTGGTATAGTACTATTTGATAAGGAACTAGAATGAAGCTCCCAGTGGCATAGTATTCAAACACACTGTCTCAGACAAAGTTCATGAGCTGGATTCTAAATCCCGTGTTCGAAGTTTGCTTTGCAAAGATCTAGAATGTATTAAGGACTACCAAGTTTTTGCTGCATAAGTTTTCATTTCTTTTGGAGAATGGATGTTCCTGTAGTGCAGCCTGGGATAAGCTGAATCTGCCATTTCAGTAGCGAATAATCATAGTGATCTGTATTTCTAAACACTAAAAACCATTTTATGCACCTAATCAGAACATTGGAAATAATATTATTTATAATACAAGTATATAATTGCTATCTTTGATCTAGTAAATCTATAAAAAAAAGATTAAACAATCGGAAGTATAGGTCTCAGCTGAGAAATAAATCGGAACTTTTTGAAAGCTGTATTCCCAACAAAAACTCTTTGTAACCGAAGCACTTTAAAACAATCTCAAAATCCTAACTATATATATATATATATATATATATATATATATATATATTTGATAAAAAACCGAGTACCGTTGGAAAATTGACCGGTTTGAAATAGTAAGGCGCCAAAAAACGTAACTCGGTTGTCAATTTTATTTGGGTGTAAATGACAGAGAAAACCTTTTATAGCGCAGTTTTCAAGGAAATGGAATCATTCCGCGCTCCGCAGTTGAGTTTCTTAGACGCTCCTCCAGTGCTGTTTCATAACTTTTATGATTTTCGAAAGAATTTGTTTCGTTGTATCTTGCTTCAGTGAGAATGATGTCGTCGTGTCGAATCCTGTTTTGTTCATGCTGCCGACGAAAGCTGTAAAGGCAGTTTTACTATGGTATCAGTTGGTTATTTTTTTTTTCTCTTCCAACTCTTATTCTTTATGGAATGGGTGACTGTCATTTCCGGTGACATTTTAAAACATCTGATTTCACACGCTATTGTCTAAAATACGTTTTGGTGAAAAAAAAAGGGAAATTATTTTTAACAAAGAAAATTATTTTTCAACACAAACTGTTTCATATACCTTATTAATTTTTTATATATATTAATTTATCTTTTATTTTTAAATATGTCGATTTTTTTTTAGTTGGCTGCTGTAATGTCTGTTCAATTCAATTTGATAAATCGCCAAAAAATGAAACTAATTTGTAACAAAACAATGTAACCTGCATATTAGAAAATTTTTTTTTCTTCAATTAGATGAATTATGATCTGGTAAGTTTCAATTAAACAATTTTTTATACTTTGTTTCACGTATGTAATTGTAACATATGATTACAAAATAGTGAGTCAATAATAACAATAAAATGACAGAAAATTGCGTCTAAACGTAAATAAAAGTTTGTAATTTTCTGCTATTTTTTTTAGTTCACGAAAGTAGTGGAAAATATCATTTTGTTATATATATGATCATTTTCGACAGATAGTTTATAATATATTTTACACACGCACACATACACACACACACACACACACACACACACACACACACACACACACACACACACACACACTTAAAGTGACAATGATATAAATTAGATCACGTAAAAACACTCAGAATAAAATTATGTATTTTGTAAATCAATTTTATATATATTTTAGGATTTAAAATTTTTTAAGATTAAATTAAAAATGAATTTTTATAATAATTGCGCATTGTAACATTTTTTCTGCTCAGCATGAAATAGATTTTCCTATCAACCCTTCTTAACAAAGTGTCTAACACTTAATGAACAAATAAATGCAAATATTTCGCACAAACGAAAAATTTCCTTGCTTCTTAACTAAATATTTTTCATTTGCATTTCTATTTGTATCTCATTTTAACAGAAATATTATTGTAACAAAATATTCACAAAATATATCTATTCAAGATAAACACTAATCGTTATTCATTATATTAGGATAAATTGATTATTATTAGGATAAAAATTGAATAACTGCAATAATAAGAATATCATTATAAATAGAAAGAGAACTGAAAATTCAGTTATAATGTTTAACAATATTTATAATGACTTCAAACATAACACGTTTATGTGTGGAATGAATGTTTCTAAATTAAATCCAAATTTATTTTAAATAATTTTTATTAAATTATTATTATTATTTTAATATACAGTTTGTCATAGATTACTAAATATTATATTTTTAATTAAAATAAATTTTGAAATTCTGGTATACTTTTATAAATTTAATATTCAATTTATTATAACTGATTTAGTTTTTCATTGAAAAAATCGTAAAATATTTCATATTCATATCTTTTGATATATATTTAGAAGGATCCTATTTTTACATCCATTTTAATAAGACCGTAGTCTAAGCGATATCTACTCCAGAAAAAGCAAAGCGTTTTTTCCTCTCAAAGCACTTCTCAAAACTTTAATATATTTAGCTCTTTTATGAATAAAAAAATCTTCTGTCAGGCATTCGGCGCTCGTGCATCTGCATTTTTGAGTCGCCCTTTTATTTGAAAATGCGTTTTGAATTAAAACCCAGATCCCGTTTTTGCCGATTTTTATCTTTCTCCCTTTCTTTTCCCTGAGAAGGAGGGAATGCAGACGAGAGAAGAAGAGTGCCTTGATGGAGCTTAGAGAAGATGTTACTTTTCTGGGAGGAATTGAATCCAGCATACTTATGCGCGAGAAAAAGATGGACGCATTTTCCAAATGGATGCTTTCATTGCGAAATCCTCTTTCTCAGGAATTTCTTGACGCATTCTCTCCCGGGGACAATTTTTTCCCCGTAGATTTGAATTCTGTCTAAAGAACGGAAATCGGAAAGAAAAACTGGATAATCGGCTATTTTTCTGGAAGACTAGTCACTGATCCGAGGATTCTTATGCACTGCGTATGAATGTTTATCGTGCATAAAATAAACAAAATTTTTCCCACCGCATTATTTCCCATATTTATAAAAAAAAGAATATTGCATGTAAACATACATAGGAAAACAATACTCTATTCCCTTTAGAACATACCTCCCTCCCCCTTATATGTTACTTTTTTAAAACAAGAATTTAAATTTAATCTTTTGGATCTTCGCATTCCTGAACGTCTAAAAATTACAAATTATCTATTGCCATTACGGATCATCGAATTTATATACTTCATCATATGTTATGTTTGGCATTGTGTAATGAGCAATAAGCCATAGTGATGGTCTGAAATCAATAGTCTTTTCATCCTAGAGTACAACTGTTTAAGAACTTTTTCGTTCCAAACGAGCAGATGAACTATGAGATGAGATGGAAAAGGAATAGCAAATTCGAGATAACCAAGGAAGGTAAGGAAAGGATAATCATGGTCTTCTATCCTTATTGTGATTTATAAAATAGTAATAATCCAATGGTGACATATTATTAATGTCTCCCTAAAGACATTCTTGAAATTCGATGTAAGTTCTGGATGACAGCAATCGGTGAAGACTTATCCGGATTGTGTTCTCGCACGGGAACAACGTTTCTTTATACGGGGTATTGAACAATTCAGGCGTATTAGATTTGGACGTTAAGTCCATCTTACTTGATTCGCCGGTGAGCGATTACTAGCCTTTCTTCTCTACTTCATTGTAGTTAGAGATCCAAGTGTAATGATCGAAGTACACTGAAAACCAATTAGGATAGTTTGCCGAGTTTCGAGTCGAATCAAAGGCAGTCTTTAAGCAAATGTTGAAGATAATCCATCCAGTGAATTGTTGAAACAAATAAACAAGTGTTTTGCAATACCACAATGTGGATGATTACCATATTTGTTTGGGGAAAATTTTAACAAATGATGTGTAGTACCTAATATGTAAATTATCTAGGTATCTGATTATCATCCGTGTCGAAAGACATTGTAAGTTTCAATCGCTTCCCCAAAACTGGAATCAAATATGAAGGAAAAAGCATTCTTATGAAAATGATAGTGAAGAAAGTTGTGGTTCTAATCCATAGATCGCTAAAAAGTACTCAGTGATGTTTATTGTTCATATAGATGCTGCACAGGTTTGATCCCGCAGATGCGTTATCAGAGCATGTTCTGCAGTGTTTAATAAGATACAAATCGGAAAGTGGGTGAAAATGCAGATGTAGATAGTATCATTTGCTGCATTTCATCTACACGGGTTCCGCACAAAACCTAGGATGAAAAATTCCTTGAATTTGTAAACTGCAACCTATCTGGATAAGTGAAAGGAACTTAAATAGAAATGTTTAGAATTCCTTATAACATTTCTGTCGAAAAAGGTTGTGATTCTTTGGCTGAATTAGAAATGTTAAACAACGATCGTGCTATAATGATCGTTAATAACTTAATACGGGAAAAACAATTGTCAATTTTTAATTATCGAGAAATGGAAGTAATTGAAGCAAAGTCTACTATTATATTATTAAATATTATAAAACAATACAATTTTTAAACAATTAAACATCTTTAGTGAATCATCAATTATGTTACAATTTTACATTTTAACGCCCTAAACCGGAATGCTTGAATTTTCTGTAATTCTAATTTGTGATGACAGCATTGTTAAATAAATTTCACGCTAATATTCATTGTTTCTTTTTGGTATTTAATTATTTAAATATAACATAGATAGTAGCTATCATTAGAAAATGAAATAAAGAAACAAATAATAGTGAATAAATAATGTTTAAATAATGAAACAAATGTATTGTTTTGGAGACTCTTGTATTTAAATGTTCTGACATTTCTTTCTGCTACTATTTGCAAATAAAGCTAGGGATTAAAGGTAAATTTTAAAATAATAGAAATCCACTGGGGAATTTCACTGTGTTCAGATTAAATATTCATAGTTTGTTTTAAAATGTAGATCTTCTCTTTTTGATGGTAGAAAGGATCATTGTTACTATTTGAAATTTCCTTCCGTTGAATTTATTGTTCGAATTTAAAATACTAAAACTTTTTAAGTTTCATTACTAGATAATTACAATTTTTATTCAGGTGGCTGTAGTGGAATTATTACTATCAGCAATTTTTTAAGCCGAAGTAATTTTCAATTAATAGTTTCTATGATAATGCCGATAAATCATTTAAATGTTGATGAGTAAGGAAATAGGAGCGAGTATCCTAAGATGCCACCACTGGTTAACAAGTTACCTTATATGAAACATTAGTGATCATAGGCCACGATAAGGATGGCAGTGTTGAAGCGATGGTCACTAGGAATTTCGAAAGAACCTCATTGCCAGCAGGGAACACGTAATGACAGCCTCTTATTCTTGCCCTGCTACAGGTGGGCCAATGTCTGCTATTGTGACTCCTCCATCGTCTGGAGTTCATGTTCAAATGTTGCAGAATACTTTAGAATGTAAACATATTGATAATTTGCTTGTAAAATATCAATAGTTTTACATTTTAATATCACAATATTCTTTTATTACTCTACATTCTTTTACCTCAATATGTGCAAAACCTTTTATCGCAATAAGTGGATATTTTATAAGGATAATGATCCCAAATATAAAACTATATTTTGCTTTTCGGCTTTTATATAATTGTCGTCGCGTTATGGAAACACCATCCGAAAACCCAGACATAAATTTTTCCGAGAATTTCTGTGATTTTAACAAAAAAAAAAAAAAACATCTGGTAATACTCTTATTTCCAGTAAAGAGGACTTGGAAAGCTATTACGACAAAATAGGAAAATATTTAACATAATTTTTATGAGGAATTAGTGCAATCTTTTTAAAGGGCTTAAAATATTTATAAAAAAAATACAGGGACCTGTATACTAAGTACTAATTTATTAACTAATTTTAAAAATTCAAGGCGTAAAAGTTTCATGTGTTTTATGGGACAAACAAGTCATTTTAATTGTTAAAAAAATCACAAAAAATTTAAAAAAAAAAAAAATTTGAATTTTTAAAGAAATCCTTTTCTTAAATCTATATATTATATTAAAAAAAGATATTTAATTAATTTCCTGTTGTGTAAGTTTTACTCTTTTTATATAAAGTAAAAACATTTTGTTACATTAAAAACTTTACAGATTTATAACATTGAATTTTTTTAATAAAAGGAGATTTGTTTAATTAGTATGTTAATGAAAAAAATAATCTTAATTGAATAATCTTAATTTTGAATAATCTTAATCTTTTGAATAATCTTCAAGCTCAATTCGTCACATAATTTCTTGCCTAAAATAAATCTATAACACATTTATATAATATTGTCGAGATTAAAAAACAAAACTTTAATAGAATATAAAATTATATATAATATGCTATTAGAATAAATAGTATTCTCCTAATTGTTTTTTAAACCCCAACTAATTTTCAGACGTATTTCGAAATATATTTTGTAAAACCATCATTTAAATCAAAAGGAATTGCAAATTTCCAAGAAAAATTAAGATAAAAATTTGAAGTAAAATCTCGCTAAAAATGTTTAATGCATTTTACATTAGAGATTTCACACAGAATTAAATGCTTTAAATAAAAAAACAATGTACTTTGAAACTATAGGGAAATTGCTAGAATGAAACCAAAACTCCTAACACCCCACGTCTCAAATTCCTTTCTAATAAAATGAGATTAAAGAAATACATTTCTCGATGATAGCTTTCATTTTAAGTGTAAATGCATTAAAAGTACCCATAATATTTAATTTAATTTATTATCTTGTATTTCAAAGCTTTTCATGCAACCTAATATCTGTAATCATGCCAAATATTTCAAAAATTATTCTTGAAGACAATAAATAAATTGAACGAAGAAGAAGTATGATGAACAACTCAACTCAGCATACTCAAGAAGTATGATGTTAATGCTTTCTGAGTAATATAAACACTATCCATTTATAATTCGAAAATATGCCAAATTTCATCTTTTGCGTTAAAGAATTCTTAGTAGAAAATTAATCTTTTACGAATTACTTTCTTAGAGTTTAGGAGAAATACTGCATTAGTAATAAATCGTTATCTTTCCATTTCGAAGACAGTTTTAAGTGTTTTATAAATAAATGTTTAAAACGGGGTTACTGCTTTGAATTATTCCAATATATTTTTGTAATACATAATTCGGCGGGATTTATTGTTTTGTCGAAAGATATTTTGTCTTCTCTTTGTTTTAAAGTATAAGATACGTTTCTTAAATGAATCAAAATGAAAAAACAGTTATCCAGTCACAAATTAAGCAAAATATATATTTTATTTCATTTTTATCCTGGACTTATTTTTATCTTTTTAAATAAATTGTGATTTTTAAGTGCAGTAAAATTCTTTTTTATGCAAATGCTTTGTGTTGCGAAATATTGTATTGCGTTATCAAGATTTTTCATACACACACATCGGTAATTGGTAAAAGATAAATAGATCTTAGTCTTTCAGAAATTGCATACTACTAATTTAGAGTCTTAAATAAATTTCATACGTAAATTTTATTTGATTAAAATAATAAATTTAAATTAATATAAAATAAATTTAATAATTTTAATTTGTATTTGTTGATAATTTAAATTTGTTACTCACTGGTGAAACTGATTAAGATTATGAGTCATTATAAAAAACCTAAAACTTTAGAAAAATATGTAAGTTCCTTACACTTTTCCTTTTATTAAATTATATTTAACTAAATTAAATCGGATTCGTTTCGATCATTTAATTAAGATTTATTATATGATTCGATAATTTAGTTAAGATTAATTATATGATTTAATTTAATTAAGATTATATGATAATTTAATTAAGATTAATTATATGATTCGATAATTTAATTAAGATCAATTATATGATTCGATAATTTCACCAAGCTTGATTCGATTTATTATCTAAATTTGATTATTATTGCAACATAAACATAATTTCAAGATTAAGTTTTTTCAATGGGCAAAAGCGATTTTTGAATTAGAAAAAGAGATTTTGAGATAAATTCAAAAAATATTTTTTTAACAGGGTAACAAAAAATGCCAAAAAATATTAGGTATTATAGATACATATTTTTTTTAATATTTAACTTACTTTTTAAAACTTATTTACCTACTTATAATTAGAAATTATTTATTTAGTAAAAAGGAATTCAATAATCCACATTAGATATTATAACAAAAGGCTTAACTTACGATACAGCAGTACCAAAATATAAGTTTTACGATAATTATTAGGGTACTGTAGTAAAGTAATACTGACTGGTATTACTATTACTTCTAATGCAGTATCAGAATAACAATAAATTTATTAATATCCATCTTTATTACCAGAGCATAAACACACAGCAATCCTCATCAAATATAAACCATTTTGATTACCGCTATCCCAATTGCATTCACCGCGTCAGAGAGGAAACAAAGACTCCATATGGAATCAACATCTCTGGGGTTGCTTTTATCCCGAGTGGATTCCTGATCCGAGAGAAGGCATCGGCATGACAGATCCGAATTAGGATTTTATACGTGATCATGGGCAGAAGAGCCCATGACGTTCCATTAAACATTTATTCGAGATCAATATGACTGCAGCCCTGAGCACCGGGTATATGAGACGTCTTCAGAAGAATAAACAACTGCCGGAATTAACTTATGGAGATGCGGATTTGTTCTTGGTGCTTGATGGTCTACTTCATTCGCATTTCGCAGCAAATAAGAAGCTTTATTTTCTGTTGGCTGAGATTTCATTACTATATCTGTTATGCCAGAGGAGTAGTTATGTAGTTTTTATGTAGAAGAATGGATAGCTTTTCTTTGGTTTTTGATACAAATTAATGTGACAGATTATTGGGAATAGTTCATTGATTTACTCATTTTGTGTAGTGCGTAAACATTGAGACTGTCTAAATATTTTCTCCTTTTTATATGGATGAAAGGTTTTAATCTGTTTACTATGATGAAAGAATTCATTTATATTTTTAAATTAACTGTTTCTCCTTTTAAAAAAAAAAAACACATGGTTCAGAGTTGAACTCGTAATAAATCATACAATTTTTACCGTGTAAAATATTAATATTATTTAAATAGAAAGAACAATTTTGTAAAGAATATTTTAATATCGTATACAATAATTTTGTTATGCTGGAGATATCTGTAGCATTCTTGAAAAATAATTTAGGAAAAATGTGGGGGGATATGAGAACACTTTGACTTATTTAAAGTGGTAAAGGTTTCATTTTTATCTTTATAATGATAGAGGTGGTTGTCTGAGATTGATTAGTTGGTATTTTTTTGTGATACGAATGGATATATAACTGGTTATTGTGAATAGTTGAACCTTTATTAACTGGTTTTGTTCGATGCATTAGTGTTAAAACGATCGACTTTTTTCATGTGGACGAAAGTGTTTGAATCAAAGAAAATACAATTTGTACTAACCATTTCTATACATTAACACTGTTTTAGGAAAAGCTATATGATTCGTTAAACTCGAAATAAAATGCATTATAAAATATTATTATTCTATAAATTGAAAGCGAAATTTTAAATTGGAAATCACATGAATTCGTTTTGTAATCAGAAGACACTAGCGGCATTTTTGAAGAATAATTTATAAACACTTATTTGTTTTTATTTTATGTTTCTTTGTATTTTGAAACTTTTTGGTAAAAAAATTTGTAAAAAATTTTTTTCTCTATCACCACTCGTATTTTTGTTGATAAAAAATTATTGTCACTCAATAAATCGAGTGTAAGTTGTTTGTTTATGATTTTACCATTGTATATGAATTATGTAGTTATTTACTCCATTAAGAAAACTATATCTAATATGTAAGAATTCATGTAACGATAATACAAAATATTATGTAGTACAGGATTAAATATGAGTCTTGTACATATTATTCAATATTGACTGATTTTTTTTTTTCATAAAACGCTGAATTTTGGAGGAAAGCAATGGGTTATTTATAAAATATCATATTAACCTACATTATAAATACTTTAGAAAATTTCTAATAAAACATCGCTCAAACATTTTGACTAATACAAAACTCTTTCACAATCGCTATTGAATCTGCTAGCTTTTTAAACATAAATCAGTGAAATCGAATCTTTATCTTCTTCAATTTTAATGATTGCTTACTACAGCATAGGTCACAAGAAGGGAATGGAAAAATAATTAAACAAAGCCTAAGTAAAATTTTAAAGCATCAAAGTAAAAAAAAAATATTATATAAATTACATATGCAACCTTCTTATTTTTTTTGGATTAAAAAAATATTTCGATTCTATTAACTATCACCTCGGCACTACATCCTATGGTTGATCAAGGCCTTCCTCCCAACCCTTTCCTTTTCTAGCTTTTCTTTCCCACAATTTCATTGCTGCCTGATCTTTCTCCAGTTCTTCCATCTATCTCTTCTTAGGGCATCCCAGATTTTTTATTATTCTCCAACTTTTTCTTTGTAAACTTTATTTCTATTCTATTCCATTCTTTCCAAATGACAAAGACACTGAATTATACAAAACCTAATTATATTTATTTAATTTTATTTATAAAATTTTTTTGTATATCACTGTCGTTTCAGATTCTCCAGTCCCCATCAACTAGGTCAGGACCAAACATTATTTTCTAAATTTTTCTTTCCTGGGCAATATATATGTTTACTTCCCTTTGCATGAGATTTCTAGATTCTGAGCCATAAATTGTAGCTGAACTAATAATATTCTTATATATTTTTAAATTAATTTTCTTCGGATAATTGCTTCTATTTGTTTCGGTCTAACTTTGATTCCTTCGAGTGATTTCGATTTCATCCACAATCTCTGTCCTCACATGTTTTAACTCAGAAAATATATCAAATTTTAATTTATTATTTATGATAAGAGCTACCTACTAATAGATCCTCTTTAAAAACTTATATTTTATTTATTTATTTCCCACCAACTAAATGAATTTTCTTGTCTTTTTAAATATTTAAAAAAATTTCTTTGAGTTATTACACTAATAACAATTAGACAAAATTTTGATGAATATGCTTAAACCCTTTTACCTTTTAATCAAAAGATGCTACTCATAACTCTTTCACGGGAAAAGTTGGTTAGAACTACAAAAACACGTCTTACTGCTTTTACAGTCCCAATTTTTTAATATCTTGATATAAAACAATTAAATATTAGTTACGCTGAATGCGAAAATCATTGTAAATGAATCTAATAATTGTACCAGAAACACCAAATTTTATTTTTTTATTTTAAAGTGCTTCATGCACATTAAAGCCAATGTAGAATTGGCTACGCCCTACCAGTTTTGAGGTGAGGGATGGACTATCGGTTGGTATTATGCAGACAACTTAGTCCACCGACGAGTGTACCTTCAGGGTGGAACTTTAATTGTAACTGCCCGCAGTGTGCGTTTCATATGGGAAAAAACACTGAAATATTCTACCAGCTACCCCTGACCATAACGCGAAAAAGAATTTAACACGCCTTTTCAAAATCGTCATCCAGTCTTCTTGTTTTGAAAACAGTGGCTACCACAATACCATCAGCCGATTAGAACCCTCAACTATCATGTACGCCAATTGCGCATTTTGCCACTGGACCATGTTTCATACGAACTATTTGGTCTTGAATCCCATTCGAAATTTTTTATCTTATTTTCGGCAAATGATTTGTCTTTTCAATAAGTTTATTTAAACCTTTATAAATCAAACTGAAAATATTCTTAATAAGTAATTAAATCTAATTTTTAAAAATAAGGTATTAGATTTATGCCATTTTCAATGCATTTTCATACGATTGGATATTCTCTTTCTAATAGAGAATTGCTATTTTCATACCTTTATTTTACTACTACAGCTTCTTAATAATCATATTAATCCTCTATCCATTCGGGGGGGCAGTTATTGATTTATTCCATTCGAATGGCATAAATTCCTTTTCCTATATTTCTTTCATCCGGTCAAACAATTTATTAATAAGTCTATACTACCTTCCAAGCTAATTAGGTTCCCGGCTCCCATATAATAATATATTCCCATAATCCATCTTACTCACTTTAACCTACAAGTGAACAAAATATTCGGATCACATTTCTAATATTTTTTATGGGTCCCAATAGTGTTTTCTTCCTCGCCTACGCGAAAAGTTGTCTGCTGGGGATACCATTTCTTGTGAAAGATATCTTAGCATATATACTCATGAAGTCGCATAGCATACTAGCGAGTTTAGCAGTTTTAGCGTCTCACAAAGGCAAGCGTAACTCAAGCAGTAATGAATATTGTGACGTCAATTTTTACACAGATGTCAAGGACAGTGCCAATAACCTAAAAAAAGAAAAAAATTGAAATACCATATGCCGGGAAATTTAAATGGAAAATTGGTCTTACTTTTTGGACACAGTAGTAATATTTACACAATATATCACAATAACAATTAATAAAAAATGTGAGTCCCACCATTTCAGAAACAATGCAGGTACGTGGTCCAACAACCCATACCCATTCTATGCATATGCCACAACTGCTATTAAAATGGGGCTTTTTGTCCAAAATAGGTGTTTATTTAACTAAAACAGTCATCTATATTGATGATTATAACAACGGACAAAATGGAAAACATAGGCATCATGACGAATGGAGTTCAACATTTTCTAAAGGCGTGGCAGCAGGGACCAACCTCAAATGGAGTTCTTCCATGTGTGCCCACATTACAGATTGATTCTGGCAGGAAACCACTTGACTTGGTCATTGACTAGACATCTTTCCTCTTCTGGGCTCTCCAGCAATCCATTACTGGGCGGGATGGGCAGTTCACTCTCTCACCTTCTTTGCTCCTCGTCCTCCCTCTTCTGTTTTTCAATTAATTACCCATCCATTCTCTCGCTATCATATCTCCAAAACCTTTTGTTTAAATTTTTTTCAGAATACCCGCCCCTTCATTCATTATTCGATGGATTTTCTCATAAAATCCGCCCCTGGGCCTATAGATCTTTTCATTAGTGGAAGGGTATGCCAACACTTAATCAGATCAAAGAGGCGGCAAGTCCTTTTTGTACATTTTTACATTTTTTTTTGTTTCCCCAAATCACGTGCCTATCAACATATCAGACGCCAAAAGAATCAGTTGCCGTTCGGAACAGACACCCCATCAGTAAATTACGTGAGTCCAAAAATTCTTGACCATCTGTCGCTTTGAAGATTCGCATACCCCCGCCAATTAAAACACCGTGCAGATATATTACTTTCAGCCGCAGTTGCGGTAAAAAAGACCTGTTTCCTCCGGAAATTGGTCATCCCTTTGCACAGATCGGATTCGCATCCGGTAAAGACTAGGGACCATCAAATAAACCCTTCCAACAGCCTCACATAAAATATAACACCATAACATAAGAATGATATTATAATTACTTACAATTTTACTTTAATAAAATGCATATTATAAATGCATATTGTCACCAATAATAATACGACACTATCCTCGGTTTGTACAGTACCGCTTAAGAGCACATTTTAGAATACAGGTGGGGAAGCAAGCACAGATATTTTTTGAGGTAAATTTATAGGTTGGTTTCATTTTGCTAGTAAAAAAAAAAAAGATTATATAAACATAACACTAATTAGTATTGAAACATTTTATTTAGTAATTTATAAATCTCCTAAAAGTAATCAAGTTGAATGTACAGTTACATGATTTTCACCGCATGTATAACAAGAAGTGCAAAATCTAATTAAATATTCATTGATATAGTAAAATTCTTCAACAAACAACAGTGTTAAGATGGGGTCAGAATAGATATTAAGATTCCAAACGAAAAAGGATCCCGACGGGATGGATATCATATTTCTGCTCGCAACACCATGATGTACTGTTTACGAAACACATACCATAGGTCTAAAAGCATACAGCTCATAGTCGGATAGGATAGGCGAGTTGTATAGGAGGGTTGATTTCTACTCAGAATCAAAGTTTTTAAAAAAATAGTATAGAAGTGACAAGACCTTAAGAATTGGAAGGAAATAATTAATTTAAGAGAGAGAGAGAGAGAGGACAAAAAAAAAAGAATTAATAGGTAAAGAAATAATATAAAACATTTAAACTGGAAAAAGGAGTGTTATTAACTATCCTTTGATTTTTATCAATTGACAGTTTAATGAAGTACAATATCTGCGTAGCAACCACAAATTTCTGTCATGTAAAAGTAATAAAAGGGAGCTTTTTTGGTCAAATCATATACACATTAAAAGCCTTAAAAATTAGGATGAGAAAAAGTTAAAACGGAAAAAGAGTGCATTCACAGTGAGCGTACCACAGTGAAAAATTCTAAATGAGGAGGATAGGTGCAGGGTGAAAGGCGGAGACATCACATCATTCTTGAATGGGCGGAGCTGGAACGTAGACCGTTATTCTGTCAAGAAGTCCGATAAAGACTGTCAGACGGCGTTTTCCGATGGGATCTTTACAATTGATTGGTTATATGAATTTTCAATACCTCCGAGGGAGTTAAAAATGCTTGTAAATTTCTTCAAGACGAAGATAATCTTTTAGTGCATATCTAGATCCTCTTGTGGAGCAAGTTCATTCAGTTGTTGTGATGTCTGATTCTTTAGGTTAGGCTGCTCATCTACACATGTTTGAGGGACTTGGTTCCTTATTGTTGTTTTTTAGGAGGGAGATTTGGGAAACTCTGGCAACTGCTCCAAGACACGAGATGATTATTTTGTCCCAATTTATGCAGATTAGGTTCCAAAGTGGAAAATCCGATATTGAGTATGGATATTTAACAGTTCCTCCGGTGTGAATAAAAGAAAATACGAGCTTTAATGAGGATATTATTGGGAATGGTGAGTCATTAAAAGAAGGCTATTGAGTGTTTTTTGATAAAATCTTCAATTCTTAGGTCATTGTGTATCAATATGAAAAAAATACAAAACAGCTCTAGTAATATTACGAAATATTTTGTTCTACAGGATTTGAAAGTTAGTTTTAGCAGAAAATCTCGATAGTGGGGTATTATACGTAAGAGAAGGTCTGAGAGCTTGTTTATAAAGTAGTATTTTATTTTGAAGGGACAACATGTAATATTTCCCTAACATTGGGAGGTTTAGATGTATTTTATTCCAGACATTTGGGTTTAATTGCTCCAATGTTTTCGGAAGGTTAATTTGCTATCTGTGATTAGGCCAAAATATATTTCGGATAGTTGTATACGAACAAAGACATCTGAAAAGAGTGACACTTATCGTTCGTTTTTCGTTCTCATTTGATGCTGCTGCTCGTCCTCGATCTTGATTGGTATAGTCTTCAGTGTGCCTTTTCAATCTCCAAAAAGTCGATTGCAGTTCCCAGAGATCATATATTCCCATAGATACTGCAAATACGGCTCATTTGGCTCCTTTCTATTCGATCCATAATTTTGCGAAATTTGATTTGGATAAATAATTTCATTCAGACAACGCCCTTGTTTATACAAAAGCAAGACGATCATTTCTTTTCACTTTTTTAAGTACGTTGATATCTCATTTTCATTCTAAATCCTGTATTCGAAGTTTGCTTTTACAAAGATCTAGAACGTATTAAGGACTATCAAGTTATTCCTTACCAAGTTTTCATTTTTTTTTGGAGAAGGGGTTCCGTAAGTTTCCTGTAGTGCAACCTGAGATAAGCTGAATCTGCCAGTTTCAGTGGCGAGTAATCCTAGTACTCTGTATTTCTAAACACTAAAAACCTTTTGTGTACCAAACAGGACATCGAAATTAACATTATTTATAATACAAAGTATACAATTGCAACCTTTCAACTACGAAATCTATAAAAAAAAATTAAACAATCGGAAGGTAAACTAAGTATAGGTCTCAGCTGACAAATAAATCGAAAATTTTTGAAAAGCTGCATTCCCAACAAAAACACTTTGTAACCGAAGCACTTAAAAACAATCTCGAAATCTAACTATATATAAAAAAAAAAAAAAACTGTTGGTGAAAAAAGGGTACCATTGGAAAACTGGCCGGTTTAAAATAGGTAGGCGCCAAAAAGCGTAACTTGGTTGTCAATTTTATTTAGGTGTAAATGACAGAGAAAACCTTTTATAGCGCAGTTTTCAAGGAAATGGAATCATTCCACGAGCCGCAGTCGAGTTCCTTAGGCGCTCCTCCAGTGCTATTTTATAACTTTTATGGTTTTGGAAAGAATTTATTTCGTTGTATCTTGCTTCAGTCGTCGTGTCGAATTTTTAGTCTGAATCCTGTTTTGTTCATGCTGCCCACGAAAGCTATAAACGGCTTTTTACTATGATATCAGTTGGTTATTTTTTTTTTTCCTTATTCTTTACGAAATGGCTGACAGTAATTTCCGGTGACATTTTAAAACAACTGGTTTCACTCGCTATTGTCTAAAATACGTTTTGGTGAAGAAAAGGAAATTATTTGTAACGTAGAAAACTATTTTTCCACACAAACTGTTTCACATACTTCATTAATTTGTTTATGTACATGAAATTATATATTATTTTTAAATATGTTGCTTTTTTTTTTTAGTTGGGTGCTGTAATGTCTGGCCAATTCAATTTTATAAAATACCAAAATATGAAAAACTAAAATTAAAGACAATTTTTTTCTTCAATTAGATTAATTACCATGTGAAAAGTTTCAATTAAGCAATTTTCTATTCGTTATTTCATATAATAATTGCAATAAATAATTATAAAAGAATATGGCAAAGTAATGATTCGGTAATAAAAACAAAATGACAGAAAATTACGTCTGAACGTAAACATTTTTATGACGTAATTTTTTTTATCATTTTTTAGTTAACAAATGTATGGGAGAAATATCATTTTGTAATGTATAAGATCCTTTTCGACAGAAAATGTAATTTGCATATGTACTGTACAATATTGATTAATCAACGATTTAAAATAAGTAATGTAAAAAAAAATTCAGAATAAAGTTATATATTTCGTAAATCATTTTTATATACATTTTATATTTTAGAATTTTTAAATTTGTTTTCAAGATTCAAGTAAAAATGAATTTTTTTTAATAATTGCTCATTGTAATATTTTTCTGTTCAATAGGAAATAGATTTTTCTTGTCAGCCCTTCTGAATTAAATGTCTAATACTAAATGAACGAATATAGGCAAATATTTCGCACAAACGAATGAATGTATTGTTGTTTAAATACGTATTTTCATTCATATTTCCATTTGTATCTAATTTTAACAGAAATATTATTGTAGCAAAATATTCACAAAAAATATCAGGATAAACAATAATTATTATTTATTATATTAGGATAAATTGATTATTACTAGGATAAGAATTGAATAACCACAATAAATAGGATATATTAATTATAAATTGAAAAATAACTAAAAATTGTAAGCTATAATATTTAACAAGACTTCAAACATAGCATCTTTATGTGTTGAGTGAATGTATCTAAAATAAATTATCTGCATTCAGAATCCAAATTTATTTTAATATATTAATTTTTTTTTAATATACAGTTTGTCATAGATTACTAATATATTTTCAATTAAAATGAATTCTGAAATTCGGAAATATTTCTTTAAATTTAATATTCAATTTATTATAACAGATTTGAAAAACTAAGTTTTTCATTGAAAAAAATCGTAAAATATTTCAAATTCATATGCATATCTTTTAATATATATATATATTTGAGATTAGAAGGATCCTATTTTTACATCCATTTTAATAAGAGCGTAGTTTAAGCGATATCCACTCCAGAAAAGCAGAGATAAGGTTTTTTTTGCTGGCTCAGAACACTTTTCAAAACTTTAATATATTTAGCTCTTTTATGAATAAAAGTTTTCTGGCAGGCATTCGGCGCTCGTGCATCTGCATTTTTTGAGCCGCCCTTTTATATGAAAATGCGTTTTGAATTAAAACCCAGATCCCGTTTTTCCCGATTTTTATCTTTTTTCCTTCTCCAGAGAAAGGGGGAATGCAGGCGAGAGAAGAAAAGTGACTTGATAGAGTTTAGAAGATGTTACTTTTTCTGGGAGGAATTGAGTCCAGCGTACTTATGCGCGAGAAAGCATTTCTCCAAAATGGATCTTTCATTGCGAAAATCCTCTTTCTCAGGAATTTTTTGACGACTTTTCTCCCGGGGAATATTTTTTTCTCTTAGAATTGAATTTTGTCTAAAGAATGGAAATGGAAAAGAAAAACGGGATAATCAGCTATTTTTCTGGAAGTGTAGGGACTGTTCCGGGGATTTTTATGCACTGAATATGAATATTTATCGTGCCTGAAATAAACATAATTTCACCCACCGCATTATTTTCCATATTTATCAAAAAGCCTACATAAATATTGATAAAAGTTATTATCAACTAATAACAGAAGAATGTCTTTTTTAGAAAACATTGATTAAGCTGATCTACTTGATCTACTGTTCTGGATTGGTGCTTAATTATCAGGCGTTTCTTTGACGTGCTATATTTTAATAAAAATTTACACTATTTTATAGATATATGAATGAAAATATCCTTCTATTTTTTTAGGTTGTAAAATTGTTTGTCGATAATACTCATATTCGTCATTCGTCGTTTCCTTTTTCATAATAAATAGTGTTCAAGAACGCCTGATAATATCGTTTAAAAACGCCTGAGAATTATGCACCAACTCAATACCTTCCCCCGACCCCTCCTAGTTGTTCTTTTCTTCTAAAACAATAGTTAAATTTAATCTTTTGGATCTTTGAATTCTTCGACGTCTAAAAACTGCAAATTATTTATTCCCTTTAAGGACCAGTGAATTTATATACTTCATCATATGTTATTGTTGACATCGTGGGATAATGTGATAAGCCGCAGTGATGGTCTGAAATCAGTAGACTTTTAAATTTGAGTACAATTATAGTTAAAAATGAGCAGATGAGCAATGAGATGGGATGGAAAGGATTAGCAAATTCGAGATATCCCAGGAAAATCAGGAAAGGAGAATCGTGGTCTTCTTTCCTAAATGTGAATTATAAAGCATTAATCCAATGGTCATAAATTATTACTGTCCCCTTAAGACATTCCTGAAATTCGATGTAAGTTGTGGATGACAGCAATCTATGAAGACATATCCGGATTGTGTTCTTGTAAGGGAACAACGTTCCTGCATATGGGGTATTGAACAATTCAAACGTATTACATTTGGACCTTAAGTCCTCATACTCGATTGGCCGATGAGAGGACAACTAGCCTTTCCTCTGCAGCATTGTAAGTTAGAGTTCCAAGTGCAATGATCGAAGTGCACAGAAGATCAATTAGGATAGTTTGTCTAGTTTCGAATCGAATAACCATTTGGAACGCTTCGGTTGGAACAATTTAGAATGCTTCCCTTTAGCCGACACCTTTTTTTTAAGGGAAGCCATCCAATCAAGTTTTGAAACAAATAAACATGTATTCTCCAATACCACAATGCGGATGATTGCCATATTTTTTGGGATGAGACATTTTAACAGATGTTGTGCAGTACTTAAAATGTAAATTGATATCGGATTACCACCCGTCTCGAATAACACTGGAGTTTCAATCGCTTCTCCAGAACTGGAATCAATTATGAAGGTAAAACACTCTTACGAAAATGATAGTGAGGGAACTTGCTGTCCTAATCCATAGATCACGAAAAAATATTCAGTGATGTTTAATGCTCATACAGATACTGCACAGCTTTAAGCTCACAGATGCATTATCAGACCATGTTCTGCAGTGTTTAATAGGGTACCAATCGGAAATTGGGGGGAAAATTGAGACATCCCCAACTCATTTGCTGCATTTCATCTAAATGGATTCCATAGAAAAGCTGGGGTGAAAAAATTCCTTGACTTTGTGCTCGGCACCCCTTCTGTATAAGTGAAGGGATTTTAAATAGAAATGGTTATAATAACATTTCTGTTGGAAAACTTGCGATTTTTGGCTGAATTGGAAATGTTGAGAGACGATCGTGTTGATGATCGTTAATAACTTAATACGGAAAATAAGTTAATTTTTAATTATCGAGAAAGGGAAATAATTAAAGCAGAGCCTCCTATTATATTATTAAAAATTATAAAACATTTAAACATATTTAGTGAACCTCAACTATGTTATAATTTTTAAAATTTAACGCCTTAAACCTGTATGGTTGATTTTTCTATAATTCTAATTCGTGATGACAATATGAGAAATCGCAGATAAATAAATTTAAAGTTAATATTTATTGTTTATTTTCGGTATTTAATTATTTAAATGTCACATAGGTAGTTGCTATCAATAGCGTTTAAATAATGAAACAAATGTATGGTTTCGGAGACTGTTGTATTTAAATGTCTGACACTATTTCTTTTTGCTACATATTTGCAAATAAAACTAGGGATTAAAGGTAAATTTTAAAATAATAGAAATCCACTGGGGAATTTCACTGTGTTGACTTTAAATATTCATAGTTTGTTTTAAAATGTAGATTTTCTCTTTTGATGGTAGAAAGGATCATTGTTACTATTTGAAATTACCTTCCGTTGAATTTATTGTTCGAAATTAAAATTGAATTTTTAAGTTTCATTACTAGATAATTTTAATTTTTATTCAGGTGATTTGCAGCGGAAAAATTACTATCGGCAATTCTTTTAAACCGAAGCGATTTTGAATAAATAGTTTCTATGCTAATTGTGGCAAATTATTTAACTCTTGACGAGTAAGGAAATAGAAGTGAGTATTCCAAGATGCCAAAACTGGTTAGGAATTTCCCTTATATAAAATATCAGTCCGATAGGCCACGATAATTATGGTAGCGTTGAAGAGGTGGTTACTAGGATATTCGGAAGAACCTCATCGCCTTTGAACACGGAATGAATGTCCTGCTATAGGTCGGTCAATTTCTGCTACTATGACTCTTCCAGAGTCTGGGATTCATGTTCAACTGTTGACAGATAGGAGAATACTTTAGAATATAAACCTATTGATAGTTTACAAGCAAATTTTCCACAATATCTGCAAAAAACTTTTTAAAAGTTGCAATTTTATATGGATAATGATCCCAAATATAAAACTATAGATTGTTTTTTGGCTTGTATATAATTGTCGTAGCATTATAGAAACACCACCCGAAAGCCCAGATATAAATCCTACCGAGAATTTCTGTGATTTTAACAAAAAAAAAAAAAAAATCTGGTAATACTCTATTAAATTAATAACTCAGTAAATATGAATTGAAAAGAGTATTACTACAAAAATAGGAAAATATTCAGCACAATTTGTATGAAGAATTAGTACAATCCCTGCTTAACTGTTTAAAATATTTATAAAAAATACAAGGTCTTGCATACTAATTCATTAACTAGACTTAAAATTACGAGACAAAATATTTCTAAGGTTCGATGTGTTTTAGGTGATTAACAAATAATTTTAAATGTTGAAAAAAATTACAAGAAAAATATTTTAAAATTTTCTTTATTAAATAAAAAAAAGACATTTGAAATTTTCTTGAATTTTTAAAGAAATCCTTTTCGAAAACCTATGTAAACTCATGTTTGTGAAAATTGCAACACTATGAAGGAATCGTCATAATTGAATGAAATTTAATACACAGTTGAGTGGTAGTGGTACAAATAAATGATTAAATGTTCAAAGCAAACAAACATTAACAAGAGATCGGAATCAGTATATTGTGCAGCCACCAAGTGCCGCAATAATTGCTGCTACACGACGTGGCATGGAGTCAAACAAATTTTGAATGTCTGCCTGAGGAAGAGCATTCCATATTGTTTGTATGCTCACCCAAATTTCGTCTGCAGAAGCAACAGGACGAGGATCACGAGCGAGACGCCGACCAACGAAATCCCACACATGTTCAATCGGCGACATATCGGGGAATACGCAGGCCAAGGAGGAAGCTATACCTGCCGCTTTGCAAAGAAGGATTGAACAGTCATAGCGATATGAGGGCGGGCATTGTCCTGTTGAAATACAGCGCCTGGCAAGCTTTGAAGGAAGGGAACAGCTTGGGGCTGTAGAACTTCACTGATGTACCGGTTGCTGTTCAGATTGCCCACAATTCTTAGCAATTGAGATCGTCCATGATATGCTATGGCACCCCAGACCATAACTCCGGGTGTTCGTCCACTGTGGCGTTCGATAATGCACTCCGAAAGTGGCGTTCACCGGCATAGCGTCTGACACGAATGCGGCCATCACGGTACCACAAATTAAAGCGGAATTCGTCAGAAAACCCGACCTGCTGCCAATCAGCACGCCAGTCTCTATGCTGAGCGGCCCATTGTAGCTGCAGGCGGCGAGGGTTTAGCGTGAAAGGGATCCTGTATAAAGGAGTCCTTACGCGCAGTCCACGCTGCAGCAGACGTCTACGAATTAATGAAGAACACAATGAAACACCTGTAGCTATTGACCACTGTGCTGCCAATTTTCTAGAGGAAGCTGTACGGTCCGTCAGCGCCATGCGGACCAGGTGTCTATCATCGCGAGCTGACTTCACATTTCGGGGTCCATTCCCGGATTTCAGAGTTGTCCGACACTCGTCAGTCCACTGCTTCCAAAGACGCATCACTGTGCTGCTGTTACGCTGCACACGAGCGGCTACTGCACGATAAGACAATCCAGCTTCACGAATGCCAATGATTCTTCCCCGTTCAAACTCTGTAAGTTGTTCAAATCTCGCTCTCTTTCGTTGAAGAGGCATAAGTAACGATTGAGCTAACGTTTACCACTAGCAGATAACCACCGATAACCATACACGCCTCGCTACAGCCGTCTATTTATTCGGATCCATCCGCCGTTCAGAGGGCGCTCCTCAGCATACGCATGCGCTACGGATTTGAAATTCTAATCATTTGCATATTATGAGCTAATTTGCATTTCCTGAAAATTTCAGCTCACTCGCGTAAGTCCTTCATGGTGTTGCAATTTTCACAAACAGGAGTTTATTATATTAGAAAAAAAAATTATTTATTTAATTTCTTTTGTATAATCTTTACTTTTTTTTATATAAAGCAAAAACAATGTTACATTAAAAACTTTACAGATTTATAACACTGAATTTTTTTTTAATAAAAAGACATTTATTTAATTAGTATGTTAATAAAAATTTTGAATAATCTTCGTCATATAATTTCTTGCTTAAAAAAATATACAACACATTTATATAATATTGGCGAGATTAGAGACAAAACTTCAATATAATATAAAATTATCTATAATATACTATTAGAATTATCAGTTTTTCCTAATTGTTTTTATAATGCAGCTAATTTTCAGACGTATTTCGAAATATATTTCATAAAAGCATCATTCAAATCCAAAGGAATTACAATTCTCCAAGAAAACTAAAGATACAAATTTGAAACAAAATCCCACTAAAAATGTTTAATGCAATTTATATTAAATGAGATTTCACACAGGATTAAACATTTTAACTAAAATAAAAATATATACTTTGAAACTATGGGGAAATCGTTAGAATGAAATCAAAACTCTTAACACCACACAGCTCAAATTCTTTTCTAATAAAATGAGATTTAAGAAATATACTTATCGATGATAACTTTCATTTTAAGAGTAAATGTAAAAGTGCCCATAATATTTATTTAATTTAATAGCTTCCATTTTCTTACGTTTCAAAGCTTTTCATGAAATCCTAATATCAATCCTATAATCATACCAGATATTTCAAAAAATTACAATAAATAAATTGAGCGCAGTATGCGAAACATGCTCAAGATATTAATGCTTTTGAGTAACATAAATCCTATCAATTTATGATTCGAAAATATGCCAAATTTCATCTTTTGCTTCAAAGAATTCCCTAATAAAAATTAATCTTTTACGAATTACTTTCTTAGATTTTAGGAGAAACACTGTATTAGCAATAAATCATTATCTTTCCATTTCGAAGACAGTTTTAAGTGTTTTATAAATGAATGTTTAAAACGGGGTTACTGCTTTGTATTATTCCAATATATTTTGTAATACATAATGCAATGAGATTCATTTTTGTTTTGTCGAAAGATATTTTGTCTTCTCCTTGTTTTAATGTATAAGAAACGTTATTAAATAAATCAAAACGAAAAAAAAAAAAAGTTATCCACTCACAAGTTACGCAAAATATATTTTTTTCATTTTATCCTGCACTTATTTTTATCATTTTTAAATAAATTGGGATTTTTAAGTGCATTAAAATTTTTTTATGCAAATGCTTTATGCTGCGAAATATTCTATTGTTATTGTCAAGCCTTATTTTCTTATTGTCAAGCCACATATATTGGTAATTGGTAAAAGATAAATAGATCTTAGTCATTCAGAAATTTCGTACTACTCATTTAAAGTCTCAAATCAATTTCCTAAGTAAATTTTATTTGATTTAACTGATTTAAATTTGCTATTCACGGGCTAAACTGACTAAGATTATAAGGTATTATAAAAAAAATAAAGCATTAGAAAAATGTCTCATAATAAGTTCTTTAGACTATTTTCTTTATCTTAACTTACATTTTACTAAATTAAATCCGATTTAAAAAAATAAATTAGATTCATTTCAATAATTTCGTTAATCTTATTTATATGATTCGATAATTTACCCAAGCTTAATTTGATTTAATTATATAAATTCGATTATTTTAGTGTAGCATAAGCAATTTTAGTATTAAGTATTTTCAATGGATAAAAGGAAGTTTTGAATTTGATTATATGTAATTTTTTTAATATTTAATTTAAGTTTTTAAAAAGTAAGCAAAAAGTATTTACCTACTTTTATTTGGAAAGTATTTATTTAGTAAAAGGGAATGTCAATAATTCAGATTAGATGTAATGATAAAAGGCTTAACTTATGATACAGCAATACCAAATTACAAGTTTTACGATAGATATAGGATGACTGGTATTACTATTACTGGTATTACAATCATTTATTGATTCCATTCAGTATAATTCAATAACAATCGTTTATTCCAATATTTATTGATCTTTATTAGAATTCCCTTATGTTATTCCCTCAAACGCCACCAGAGCATAAACACACAGCAAATTCTCATCAAATATAAACCATTTTGATTACCACATCGTCCCAACTGCATTTACCGCGTCAGAGAGGAAACAAAGACTCCATGTGGAACAGTCGAGTCAACATCTCTGGGTTGCTTTTATCCCGAGTGAATTCCTGATCCGAGAGAAGGCATCGGCATGACAGATCCGAATTAGGATTTTATACGTGATCATGGGCAGAAGAGCCCATGACGTTCCATTAAACATTTATTCGAGATCAATATGACTGCGCCCCTGAGCACCGGGTATATGAGATCAGAAGAATAAACAGCTGCCGGAATTAACTTATGGAGATGCGGATTTGTTCTTGGTGCTTGATGGTCTACTTCATTCGCGTTTCGCAGCAAATATCGAGCTTTTATTTCTGATGGCAATGATTTCATTACTATCTTTCTTGTACCAGAGGTGGTTTTTATGGAGAAGAATGGCAAGCTGGTTTTTGGTTTTTGATACAAAGCAATATGACACATTATTGTGAATAGTTGACTAACTCCTTTTTTGTAGTGCATAAATATTGAGACTGTCTAAATATTTGTTTCTTTTTTATATGGATGAAAGGTCTTAAGCTGTTTACTACGATGAAAGATTTTATTTATATTTTTAAATTAACTATTTCTTTAAAAAAACTATATGGTTTTAAAGTTAAACTCGTAATAAATCATAAAATTTTTACCCCATAAAAATATTAATATAGTTTAAATAGAAATGTATATTTTGTAATGCATATTTTAGTATCGCATACAATAAATTTTGTTATACTGAGATATTTGTCAAATTTTTGAAAAGTCATTTATGAAAAATGTTAGTGATATTAAAGCACGCCTTATTTCTATCTTTTAATGCTAGAGGTGGTTACCACTAGCATTACAAAGTTGTTTAAGATTTCTTAGTTAATCTTTGGTTTAATATGGATATAACTGGTTATTGTGAATAGTTGAGATACTTTTTTTAGCTGGTGAATACTTTTTGAACTGATGAATACTTTTTAACTGGTTTTGCTTAATGCATAAATATTGAAACGATTCAAAACGATCTAATTTTTCATGTGGACGAAATGTTTTAAGATGTTTTAATTAAGGCAATTTCAATTTTTACTAACAATTTCTATATATTTACTTTTTTTTTGTAGAAAAGCTATGTGATTCATTAAACTCGCAATAAAATACAGTATAAAATATTAATATTCTATATTCCAATACATTTTCATACGATTAGATATTCTCTTTCTAATAGAAAATTGCTATTTTTCATACCAAAAATTTCACCTTCATTTGACTACTCCAGCTTCATAATAATCATTTTGATCCTCTATTCATTCATGGGGGGGCAGTTATTGACTTATTCCATTCGAATGGCATAAATTCCTTTTCCTATATTTCTTTCATCAGATCAAACAATTTATTAATAAGTCCATACTACCTTCCAAGAGAATTGGGTTCCCGGCTTCCATATAATTTCCAGCCTACTCACCAAACCAACAACTGAACAAAGTATTCGGATCACATTTCTATTATTTTTTTATGGGTCCCAATGACTTTTTCTTCCTCGCCTACGTGAAAAGTTATCTTCTCTGATACCATTTCTTGTGCAAGATATCTTAGCATATATACTCATGAAGTCGCCTTTCTGAAAGAGGGATCTTCAACTTTATGCATTTACTTCTTTTTTGAATGTCGTCTTTTTTCACGGATTTTATAATATATTAGTCTATTTTTCTCTATGAATCAAAATTTCACCTCTTGGTTTATTCTTTTCTTTAACAATCTGCTACATTCTTCATCAAAACAATTTTTAAATGCCCTTCTCTCTTTGTCTACCAAAAAAACTGCCACACTCTGCATTAAATGCATCTAAATGTATTATTAAAATGCATTTACAATTATTTCACTTTTTCTCTGTTTCAAATCTTTTAGAAGTACAAATTATTATTTAAAGATATTTCCCACCTAACACATCTAGAAATTCACCTTTTGTTAAAATTTCACAATTTAATATCAATAAAATTTACCAATTTTTTACCCTTTCCCCCTTTAATTTATAAAATTATCTATATTTCGCTGTCACTAAAAGTGATTACTGAAGTCATTAAAAGTTTCGACAACTTACATCCATGTCATCACAAACATGTTTTTTTCAATCAAGAAAGGATTGATTTGGTTCCTTGTATTTCTTACTGCAGATATACAGCTCTTTACATTAAATTTCTTGTGATTAAAATATTTGTTGCTAATGATCAAATTATATGAACAATTGCCTGATTCCATTTTCAATATGAAATTCATGTAAGCTAAATTTATTGTTTAAATTTATAGATATGAAAGATTTTTGCCTTAAGTTTAACATAATTTTTAAAATCCTTTTTGGGATTCCAATAAAATTCTCACGGTAGTGTCACCATAAATCTAATCCTTCTGTTGTTCATTATCTTCTTTCGCTGGTGAGTGTATACATAACAATGAGATATTAAAGAATATTTCTCTGAACCTCATTATACAAATTTTCACACTCATATTTTCTCATTCTTTGAATGCATCTGAGTTATCTCCTTATTAGAAAAGCAGATCCATGTGTGTTCAGATTCTATACTATCTCATATGCCGAAAAGGCTGCTCTCTTTCCACCTCACTTCCTGTATATCCTCACAATTCATGTAATAATTATGCATTTACAATAAAAAAGAATGTCATGATTCAATTCTTTAATTCTGATTTCAATATCCGGGTCCGTAAGTCGACAGGTAATTCAACTTTATCTTGTAGTTGAACAATAGTTTTCTGTCAAACATTGAACAATGGTTAACTGTTGTAACAATGTTTGACAGAAAACACTCGCCAACATCCAACCTGGTGGATCACACCTCTATATTTATAAACCCTTAGAGACAAATATGACCAGTTATAATTCCCTCGGACATTTGATGCACATTTTTTGCACCTTCTGAGACATGAGCGTCTTGAAATTGTTATTATATTTTCAGCCCCTCACCTTAGTGTTTATAATATATGATATAGATGAGAATAATATATATCCTATTGCTATGTTTAACCTTATTTTCTTCAATTACATTTAAAAATGATCTAAAATTTAAAAGGTAATCTAAAGTAATTTTTATCAAAACTTGCAAATTTCTATAAGTTAATTAGTATAATATTGTATTAATTGATTACTTTTGAATATTTATAGTCTTTTAACATAATAATAATAACTTCTTTTCGGATTTTGTTCAGTAAAACATTTTACTTCATATACTAATTTAAGTTTACTTCTAAAAATTTTTCATATAATTAAACAATTTCTGCAATGAAATTTTTTCTCTTCATATAATAACAAACTCTTTTAATATTACTCTTGTATTATGACATTTCTCTTAAGTTATCATTTTTAAGTCACTCTCATTTTTAAGTTTTTATTCCACAACTTAAAATATTTCCAATTCTTTGTTACAGAGATTTTAAGCGCTTACACAATGTTTTTCATAAAAAAACTCAATACAAAGTATTTCGGTCTTAAGAACAATGCATACTGCAAACATAAAACGTGTTTCTAGTTTTAACACAAAGTGCTACTTTATTTTTCATAAAAGCTAAACTTTTTTTAATGTTTGATTTAAAACTTTATATGGGTCTACGATTTTTTCACCTTATCTGATGCTATAAGTGTTCTATAATGTAGCGGTTTAAGTTTCCTGATATTTTTCATTGGGGATATATTTTTGTTTTTACATTTTTCCCTACTCCCATTTATCTGTGACGTAAGTACATCTCTTAAATCTATAAGAAATTCCCTCAAGAGAGATAAAAGAAATTCACTTAAAGAAGTAGACGCATTACTTGGGGCAGTTTCACAGTTTGGCAAGACAAGAGATTTCTTTTTTTTTTTTTTTTTCTCTCTTTTGAGTTTCGTCGATTTTTCGGCGATCGTTTATCTTTGGAGGTGAGAGTTTCGGGGGAAGTTAAAACCAGTCAAACATGACGAAATCCTTCAGAGCTCCCGAGAACTTTTTCCCAAGTTTTATAATAATACATAATCCCGTCCTTGGAACGAGTGTTTGGGATTTTCTTTCCTTCTTCTTTCCCAAAGGCTATTGCACAAAACGTTAAAATCCTCCTAACATCAAATGATGATGTGAACACAGGATATCACGTGGAATATTGATGGTAAAGTTAAGAAATAGTGATACAGTATAGTTATTATGCTCAAACATAGCAAAAAATATTTTGTTTCGAAAATGTGTAATTATTTGATATATGTGAATGATTCCAAATGATGTGACAGTGGAATGTGGATATCATACAGAATGTTGATGACAAAGTTACGAAATAATGATATAGAATTATGGTTGACGCACAACAAAACATTTTGTTTTGAAAATGTGTTTTTCTTTGAATGATTCTGACTGATGATGGATGTTCATTTAAGCATTGAAATTCATTCTGCAGTTAAATACGAATAAACATAAAACCCCTCTTCATAAAGATTTATTTCTTCATAAAAGAAAACTAAATTAAACGCATTGCATTAAAAATATTTTTTCGATTCCATTTTCAAATTTAAAGGTCAATTTTTCCTTTATAAAAAATTTAAGAAGAAAACATTTTTTATTCAAACAATCAACTTTTGAATTTAAATAATTAACATTCAATTTTTTTGAGAGCAGCCATTTTCAATAGAAACGATTAGTTTATCAATTATAATCTTTGAATGAAGTAATTTTATGATTAGGAATGTTAAATAGATTTATTATATCTTCTTCCTTTTGTAGACCTTCTATTGTGGTCAAAAATATTATGTATATAAAATATATTTTTTTGTTTATGTATTTATACTACACATATAATTATATTTTGGTTTAAAAAATCGACCACACTTTCTTATAGGAAATTTATGTGCCATTTGAGATGGTTATTTATTTTTGGCGACTTTTCATTAAGATATATTATTTGAAATATTTTTAAATAAATTTAAAATTTAAAAATAAAACAATCAATTGTAACGTTAAAACAATCCCTCATGCAAAAGGAACCCCTATAAAAGCGAAAGATGAAGAACTGAAGTTTAAATAGCTTTTAGATTCCAGTATTCATTTTAACAATTAGCTCAATAATTCTCCGCCAAATTTGAAATTCGTAAAGAATTATGTTACAATAAATGTAACTAGATAGAAGAATAACGAGCGCAGAGAGCTTTCAAACAATGTTAACTGGAAATCAGTTTTTGATTAATTATAGAACAGGAGCTTTATTCTGGGGGATAAATGGAATTTTTAAAAGAATGAAAAATTCCAAATTCTGTTTCACCACGTTCGAGTGCTTGGCTAATCCCTGGAGTATCTGATAATTTGGTTGTCGTTGTTGAATCTTTTAGCTGTTTCGTTTGAAACTTAATGGCGAAGTAATACGCCAAATATGCAATTGGTAATTGCAATCCAGTATTTCCTCTCATGAGTATTAAAGATGAACTATTACAAATTGCATTTAGATTTGGAAAAGTTATGCGTATGCCGTTCGTAGAATTCTTTCATCTTAATGGAGTACATTTGGGAATACACTTCGACAAATGCAATAGAGGGAATCTATTTATTCTTTTGCATCAACAGTTTTAGTACTTTCTTTTATAACTTTCGAATTCTAATGACTTCATTTGCAATTAAGATGGATTAGAGTGGATGTAATTATAGCAATTTTTAGCATTCTCTCATTAAGAATCATTGCGAAGGCAAGTCGTTTCTTATTAGTTATAATTTTTTTTTAAGTTAGGAACTCTTGGGGAAATGGATGTCTCTCTGTGAAAAATAAAATGTAAGATTAAAGATTACTTGTAAATCTTAATTAGATCATTTTTGCTTTGTAGAATATTTTTCATTTCTAATTCTTTCAAACATCAACATATTTAAAATTAAGGAATAAACTGTTAATATATAAAAATTAAACTTCCTTATTTCGTTAAAATGAGAGCATGACACGTGTTCTAGATCAACCAATACGGAAATTGTACATTCTAATGCTAGAAAATAATTTTATTTCTCATTTCCAGATTATTAACTAATTAAATGATTGAAAATTAAAATAATGATAATATAATAATTACGGACACAAGTCTACATTTATTATGTGACAAACTTTCGTTAAATGATGCGTTCAATATATTGGAAATTCGATCAATTTTTTGTTTTCAACTTCTGTTTATTTAGTTCAATATAACTTTTTTTGAGAAATAAAATTTTAATTATATAAAATATATTATACAAATATTTAGTTTTAAAAATTTCGATTCCAAAAAATGTTTTAAAATAAGAAATATTATGCAAGGCAGGGTATTAACCTATAAAAATAATTGTTTTCAATTTTTCATACAGAGAAATAAACATCTTTGGAAGAATCTATTTCAGAAAATATTGAAAGGTTTCTATAATAATAATTTAAAATCAAATGTTTAAGAACAGAACAAAATTATTTTGTTTCAATAGCATGAAAATTTCATTTTAACAATTGATTGGATTGTGAGCAACGTATGTGAGTCTTAACATCGCCAATCAGGATCCCTGGAGGAGAATTTCTCCTTGACACAAGGACACTTGGTGTCAGTAATTGTTCATATTCCCTTGAAGATGCTATCACCGCTTTCCCCTTTTTTTACTGGAATTTAAAGTGGAGCATGAAATCCTCGGGGTAAAAACAGGCAAGATAATATTTTAAAAATAATCATGTTATTTAACACAGAAAAAAGATATGAAAAGGAGAGAGAGAAAACGAGACAGGAAAACAAACAAAAAACATAATAAGAAAACAATGAAAAAGCACGGTAATAGGAAAACAAAAAAAAAAAAATCATGGCAACATGAAGAAAGAGAAAAAACCCATGGAAATAAGAAAAAAAAAAAAAAAAAAAAACAGAAAAAAATATGAAAACATAAAAAACAAAGAGAAAATTTAAAAAGATAAACATATTAAAAAAGATATTTAAAACGAAAACATTACACATGCTTAAGAAATGAAGATATTTAATAAGGTAAATATAATATAAAAAAATATTTAAAAAAAGAAAAAAATTTAACTAAATTATATTTCTTAAAAACATATAATTGATATTAAAAAAAAAATGCTTTAAAAATCTTACTTTTAAAATAAATCCCACAAAAAGTGTACCATTCTTACAAATTTTATTGTTCTTTATCTTCAAAAGGAAAATAAAAAAATCCCAGAGAAAAGGAATAAAACGTACAAGCGAATAACTCCCACTCATCAGAATTCTCCAGAAAATCTCCTTCTTGAAGCCAATCAGTTTTGTTACAATCCATTCCTCACATAAAAGACGCAGATAACAATAACAAAAGAAATGAAAAAAAAAGAGAGAGGCAGATCTGAAATGAGTTGTAACGAACCTATCATCCAGAAGAGGCGAGCGTTTCTGGAAGCTTTTCATCTGCCCGAGAAATAAAAACAGAAATGCACTCATCTGCCTTCTGTTTATCAAAGGACGGTGACTAACAAGCGGAACTTTTCCGGAAACTTCCCGACTCAGTCTTGCGGACGGAAAAAAGGGAATTTGGTAAACAGTGAAAAGCACGAATAGGAAACCCAACCTTTAGAATTCTGTGAAATGTTTAAATGGTGCAGTGCTCCGTCACCCAAGCTAGGAGACTTTGTAACAGCCTCTGTTTTTAGAAGAAAAAAATTAAATTGAAACGTGAAAATTTGGGCATATTAATTCATTCGTTATTACCAATTGTTTATTAACTAAAATTTATTTTTTTCAAACTTAATTTTCCTCTTTATATTTTATTTTTTAATTTTTAAATTGCCTAATTCAAACTTTTATTTCTAAGTTCCTTAAAAACCATTTTAAAGACAGTAGTCATTCACAATTAAGACGTGGAGATATTTGTGTTCATGGTACTTTGAACTCCGTTATGGGTACGTCTGTTGCTCCCGAAAAAAGTATCACACAGTTCTTCTTGTGTTAAAAAACACTGTTAACCAACTGAAAATAATATTCTTTACTTTAAAAATGATTTACAAATTTAATGGTTTTATACACCAACGTGTACAGACGCAAAAGAAAAATATCAATTATACTTACAGGGGGTTATCACAAGAAACACCTGTGAATAAAAGTGACGTTTTTCTAATGCGCTTCATAAGCATCAAAAATATAATAATAGCTACCATTTTTTTAAATAGAAATGTATGTATTCTGGTATTATGTGGTTGCTTTATTGAAGTTCTGTGAGTCTTGGATTGATTTCAAACGCGTCAAATGCCGGACCTTTCAGCTTTTCAAAGAGGCCAAATTGTAGGAGCCCGTCTAGCTGAGCAAGTGTAACCGAAACATCCCAAGTTTTAGGCGTTTCTAGAGGTACGGTATCTAATGTCTTGACAGTGTACACACAGCGTGGCAAGACAAGCGCGGCAAAGCAAAAGAGTGGACGGAAAGATAATGTTAATGTCAAACGTCGTCTACAGAGGTGCCACACACTGGTCTGTAAAAAGTAATATGGTCTGACGAATCGTCTTTCAAAATTTTCCGTACAATAGGACGCAACTACGGCTACTATTTCGCAACTACGGCTTGTATCTGGCTCTTTTGTATTCTATCCATAATTTTCTAGACTTCTGATTTGGGTAAATAATTTCAATCAGACCTTGCCCTTTATTCATACAAAATAAGACGATCATTTCATTTCATTTTTTTTTCATTATGTGCATTGAGATCTCATTTTCATTCGCAGTTGCTCACACATCATTTTCGTAATGATAGACGAAATTTGCAGCTTTGCACATTTTCTGACTTTTTGAAATTTTTATTTTATTTCGATAACAAAACTTCCCATTACTGCATATATTACTGTATAGGGAGCGAGAAGTTATGCTGGGGAGCACAAAGTTGTATATTTTGGTCTAATGCTTTCCTTTGGTATACTTGCGTACTATTTGATAAGGATCTAGAATGAAGTTCTTTGTGGCATAGTATTCAAGCACACCTTCTCAGGCAAAGTCCAAGAGCTGGATTATAAATCCTGTGTTAGAAGTTTGCTTTACAAAGATATAGAACGTATTAAGGTCTATCAAGTTACTACTGTGTAAGTTTTCATTTCTTTTTGGAAAATGTTTCTGCAAGATTCTGTAATGTAAAGCAGCCTGGGATACGGTGAATCTGCCGGTTGAATGACAGATAATTATGACGTATAATCATAGGGCTCTGCATTTCTAAACAAGAACATGCTGCGTACTTAATCACAACATCGAGAATAATATTATTTATAATACGTACAGAGTATACAATTGCAACATTTCATCTAGGAAATCTTATCATTTCATCTAGGCTGAATCTACCGTTTCAGTGGCGAATAATCATAGTGCTCTCTATTTATGAACACTAAAAACATTTTGTGTACCTAATAAGAACTTCGACAATGATATTATTTATAATACAAAGTATATAATTGCAACATATCATCTTGGAAATCTGGGCATAATCATATGCTCTGTATTTCTAAATACTAAAAATATTTTAAGTACCCAATCGGAACATCGATAATAATATTATTTATTATGCAAAGTATATAACTGCAACATTTTGTCTAAGAAATCTATAAAAAAAATAGATTAAAACAATCGGAAGCTAAACTCAGTATAGGTCCCAGCTGAGCAATAAATCGAAACTTTTGAAAAGCTGCATTCCCAACAAAAACCCTTTGTACCCAAAGCACTTTAAAACAACCTCAAAATCCTAACTATATGAAAAAAAGTTTGGTGGAAAAGGGGTGCCGTCGGAAAATTGGCCGGTTTGGAATAGTAAGGCGCCAAAAAGCGCAACTCGGTTGTCAATTTTATTTGGGTGTAAATGACAGAGAAAAGCTTTAATGGCGCAGTTTTCAAGGAAATGGAATCATTCCGCGAGCCGCAGTCGAGTTTCTTAGACGCTCCTCCAGTGCTATTTTATAACTTTTATGGTTTTCGAAAGAATTTGTTTCGTTGTATCTTGCTTCAGTGGAATGATGCTGTCGTGTCGAATCCTGTTTTGTTCATGCTGCCAAAGAAAGCTGTAAATGGGCTTTTTACTATGGTATCAGTTGGTTAGTTTTTCTTTCTCTTATAACTCTTATTCTTTATAGAATGGATGACAGTCATTTCCGGTGACATTTTAAAACATCTGCTTTCACCCGCTATTGTCTAAAATACGTTGTTGTGAAGAAATGAGAAAAAATTATTTTTCCCCACAAACTGTTTCACATACTGTATTAACTTTGTTTTTATACATTAATTTATCTTTTATTTTTAAATATGTTTTTTTTATAGTTGGCTGCTGTATTGTCTGGTCAATTCAACTTGATAAAACAGAAAAAGAATGTAAAAACCAATTTGTAACAAATCAATGTAATCTGCATATTTGGAAAGACAATTTGTTTCTTCAATTAGATTAATTATCATGTGGGAAGTTTCAATTAAACAACTTTTTATTATTTGTTTTACATACATAATTGCAATAGATAATTACAAAATAATGATTTGATAATAATACACACGCACACAGACACACACGCACACACAAACATGCGCACGCGAAGCGTGGGAATGTATTTTATCAATAGTGATAAAACAACGATTTAAATTAGATAATGTAAAAAATATATATATATATATAACAGAATAAAGAATAATAACAGAGCGAAGTTATCTGTTTTCTAAATCAATTTTACATAGATTTTATATTTCAGGAAATTTTAATTTTTTTTTAAGATTCAATTAAAAATCAGTTTTAAAATAATTGCACATTGTAATAATTTTTCTGTTCTGTTTATTTTTTCTGATTATTTAATACGAAATAAATTTTTCATATCACACCCTTCTTAATTGTTTAACACTTAATGAATGAATATATTCGCACAAACGAAATATTTCATTGCTTTTTGACTAAATATTTTTCATTTGTATCTAATTTTAACAGAAATATTATTATAACAAAATATTCACAAAATTTATATATTCAGGATAAACACTACTTATTATCTATTATATTAGGAAAAAGATTATTGCTAGAATAAGACTTGAAAAACTACAATAAATAAGGTATATTAATCATAAATGTAAAAGAACTAAAAGTTTATAAGTTATAAAATTTAACAAGACTTTAAACACAGCATATTTATGTGTTGAGTATATGTATCTGAAATAAGTTATCTGCATTCAGAATACGAATTTATTTTTAATATACAGTTCGTCATAAATTACTATATATTATATTTTAAATTAAAATGAATTCTGAAATGCTGGTATATTTCTTTCAAATTTAATATTGAATTTATTATATATTTAGTTTTTCATTGTAAAAAATTGTAAAATATTCGTATTCATATTCATATTCATATCTTTTGCTATATATATATATCCCAGATGAGAATAATCCTATCTTTACATCCATTTTAATAAGAGCGTAGCTTAAGCGATATCCACTCCAGAAAAAGCAGTGTGAGATGGTTTTTTTTTTTTTTAGGCTCAAAGCACTTTTCAAAACTTTAATATATTTAGCTCTTTTATGAATAAAAAATCTTCTGTCAGGCATTCGGCGTTCGGCATCTGCATTTCCGAACTCCCCTTTCATATGAAAATGCGTTTTGAATTAAAACCCAGATCCCTGTTTTTCCCGATTTTTATCTTTTTTTTCCGGGGAGAAGAGGGAATGCAGGCTAGAGAAGAAAAGTGCATTGATGGAGCTTAGAAGAAGATGTTACTTTTCTCGGAGGAATTGAGTCCAGCATATTTATGCGCTAGAAAAGTTGGACACATTTTTCCAAAATGTATGCTTTCATTGCGAAATCCTCTTTCTCGGTAATTTCTTGACGCATTTTCTCCCGTGGAATATTTTTTTTTCGTAGATTTGAATTTTGTCTAAAGAGCGGAAATGGAAAAGAAAAACTGAATAATCAGCTATTTTTCTGGAAGACTAGGACTGGTACGGGGATTCTTATGCACTGCATATGAATATTTATCTTGCATAAAATAAACAACATTTCACCCTCCGCATTATTTCCCATATTTATCAAAAAAAATAAAATACCCTGTATACATACATAAATATTGATAAATATTATTATCAAAAATAACAGAAAAATGTCTTTCTTAAAAACATTATTTAAACTGATCTATTTGTATGAAGGACCTGATGGCCGAGTAACTATGTGGCGTTGGGTACCACAGGTTTCGGGTTCGAGTCCCGGCGGTACAAAGTATGTTTGTAGTAGTTCTGAATCCAATTTAAACCGTAGGTCCCAGTCTATTATGGCTTTTGGGCGTAAGGCTGATAATATTATCTCGTAAAAAGAAAACATCTCTCGTCTTGAAATCTGCCATTAGGCAGACAGTCTTTTTACCACCATGGGGATGTTGCCCCAATGGCGATGATGATAATGATGACTTGTATAAAAATTTCATTGTTTATAAATAAATTGAAAATCCTTTAACATTTTCATAGGAAAACAATACTATATTCCTTTCGTACATTCCTCCCCTCCCCATTTCTACCTTCCTTTCAAGACAAGAATTAAATTTAATCTTTTGGATCTTCGATTTCTTTGACGTCTAAAAACTACAATTTTTTTCCCCTTTACGGACCAGAGAGTTTATAGACTTCATCATGTGCTATTGTTGACATAGTGTGATAATGTGATAAGCCACAGTGATGGTTTGAAATCAATAGACTTTTTTTTTTTTTTTAACCTTGCGTACAACTATTTAAGAACTTTTTGTTGCAGATGAGAGGAAGATCTTCGAGGAAGATCAGGAAAGAAAAATCATGGTCTACTTTTTTTAATTGTGAATTATAAAGCATTAATAAAATGGTGATAAATTATTACTGTTTCCCAAAGACATTTCTGGAATTCAATGTAAGTTGTGGAGGACAGCAAGCGATGAAGACTTATCCGGATTGTGTTCTCGCACCGGAACAACGTTCCTTCATCGTTGGGGTATCGAACATTTCAAACGTATTCTATTTGGGCATTAAATCCTCATATTCGATTCGTCAACGAGAGGACAACTAGCCTTCATTGTAGTTAGAGATCCAAGTGTAAAGATCGAAGTGCACGAAAGACCAGTTAGGACAGTTTGACGAGTTTCGAGTCGAATAACTATTTAGGACGCTTTAAGCAAAAGTTGAAGAGAAGCCATCCAGTGAAGTGTTGAAACAAATAAACATGTGTTATCCAATAAAACAATGCGGACGATTACCATATATTTTGGGGAACATTTTAACAGACGATGTGTAGTACCTAAAATGTAAAACTTGATATTTGGTTACTATCCGTCTCGAATAGCGTTGGAAGTTTCAATCGTTGCTCCAGAACTGGAATCAATTATGAAGGAAAAGCATTCTTATGAAAATGATAGTGAAGAAAGTTGTGGTTCTAATCCATAGATCGCGAAAAATATTCAGTGATGTTTAATGTTCATACAGGTACGTCACAGGTTTTAGCTCGCAGATGCATTATCAGAGCATGTTCTGCAGGAAAGGAGGTTTCTGCAGGTGTTCTCTGCAGGAAAAGTTCTGTAAGTAATAAGATACTAACCGGAAAATGGGTTAAAATGTAGATGTCTTCGCCTCATTTGCTGCATTTCATCTGCACGGGTTCCGCACAAAACCTGGGGTGAAAAATTCCTTGAATTTTTACAAGGCAATCAATCTATATAAGCACTTTAAAAGAAATGCTTAGAGTTTAGAATTTAGAACAACAATTCTGTTGAAAATGATTGCGATTCTTTGGCTGAATTGTAAATGTTGAGAGACGATTGTGTTTATGATGATCGTTAATAAGTTGTTAATTTTTAATTATCGAGAGAGGGAAATAAGTAAAGCAGATCCTCCTATTATATTATTAAAAATTATGATACCTTTTTTGAGACATTTGAACATATTTAATGAACCATCAACTATGTAATAATTTTAAACTTTAACGCCCTAAACCTGTATGTTTGATTTTTCTATAATTCTAATTTGTGATGACAATATGAGAGATCATTGATAAATAAATTTCACGTTAATACTTATTGTTTTTTTTTTGTGTTTAATTATTTAAATGCCACATAGATCGTTGCTATCAATAGCGTTTAAATAATGAAACAAATGTATTGTTTTGGGGACTGTTGCATTTAAATGTCTCACATTATTTCTTTTTGCTACATATTTGCAAATAAAGCTAAAGATAAATTAAAGGCAAATTAAAAAAAAAAATAGAAATCCGCCGAGGAATTTCACTGTGTTGAGATTAAATATTCATAGTTTGTTTAAAAATAGATGTAATTACCTTTCGTTGGATTTATTGTTCGAAATTAAAATTGAATTTTTAAGTTTTATTACTAGATTATTTTAATTTTTATTCTGGTGGCCGAAGTAGAATAATTACTATCAGCATTTCTTTTTAGCCGAAGCGACTTTGAATAAGTATTTTCTATGCTAATGCCAACAAATCATTTAAATGTTGACGAATAAGGAAATAGGAGTGAGTATCCCAAGATGCCACCACTGGTTAGCAAGTTCCCTTATTTAAAATATCAGTGCCAGTAGGCCACGATAATGATGGTAATGTTGAAGAGATGGTCACTAGGAAATTCTAAAGAACCTCATCACCAGCAGTGAACACGAAATGACAGCATCTTATTCTTGTCCTGCAACAGGTGGGTCAATGTCTGCTTCTATCACTCTTCCATCGTTCTGGTATTCATCTTCAACTGTTGGCCGATAGGAGAATAAAATGTACACCTATTGATATTTTAAAAGAAAATTTTCCCCCAATATGTTTAAAAACCTTTTTTTTTTTGAAAAAAAGTGGCTGTTTTATATGGATAATGGTCCAAAAACATAAAACTATAGATTGCATTCTGCCTTTTGTATTTTTGTCGTCGTGTAATGAAAACATCACCCGAAAGCCCAGACATACATCCTACCGAGAACTTGTGTGATCATCTTAACAAAAAAAATCTGGTAACATTCTATTTCCAATAAAGATGACTTGAAAAGAATATTACTACAAAAAAGGGGCAAATATTAAGCATAATTTTTTTATGAAGAATTGGGGCAATCTATGCTTAAAGGTTTAAAATATTAATAAAAAATACAAAGGCTTACATGCTAATTCATTAACTGGCTTAAAAAATCCAAAGCATAAAAAAATTCTAAAGTTCGATGTGTTTTATGTGACAAACAAGTCATTTTAATTGTTAAAAAATAATTACAAAAAAATCTTTTAAATGTTTCTTTATTGAATAAAAAAAAGACATTTGAAATCTTTGTTTGAATTTTTAAAGAAATTCTTTTCGAGGACCTATATATTATGTTAGAAAAAAAGATATTTAATTAATTTCCTGTTGTATAAGCTTTACTCCTTTATATAAAGCAAAAACAATGTGCATTAAAAATCTAGAGAATTATATAATAAAGAAAAAAGATTTATTCAATTAGTATGTTAATAAAAAATTTGAATAATTTTCGTCATATAAGTCCCTGCTTAAAATAAATATATAACACATTTATATAATATCGGCAAGATTAGAAACAAAACTTCAATAGAATATAAAATGATATGTAATATACTATTAAAACAATTAGTATTCTTCTAAGTGTAAACCCCAGCAATTTTCAGACGTATTTCGAAATATATTTCATAAAAGCACCATTTAAATCCAAAGGAATTGCTATTCTTCAAGAAAACTAAATATACAGATTTGAAACAAAATCTCACTAAGAATGTTTAATGCATTTTACATTAAATGATATTTCGCACAGGATTAAGTGTTTTAACGAAAATAAAAAATGTACTTATTGGGAAATTGCTGAATGAAAACAAAACTCCTGACACCACACATATCAAATTCCTTTCAAATAAAACGAGATTTAAGAAATAGATTTATCGATAATAACTTTCATTTTAAGCGTAAAGGCATTAAAAGTACCCATAATATTTAATTTAATTTAATAGCTTCCTTTTTCTTGCATTTCAAAGCTTTTCATGCAACCTTATATCTGTAAGCATACTAATATTTCAAAAGTGCGTGCCCTGCTCAAGATATTAATGTTTTTGAGTAATATAAATCCTATCAATTTATAATACGAAAATATGCCAAATTTCATCTTTTGCTTCAAAGAATTCCTTGACAAAAATTAGTCTTTTATGAATTACTTTCTTAGTTTTTAGAAGTACTGTATTAGCAATAAATTGTTATCTCCCTTTTCGAAGACGGTTTTAAGTGTTTTATAAATAAACGTTTAAGATGAAGTAACTGCTTTAAATTATTCCAATATATTTTGTAATATAATAGTGCAATGGGTTTTATTTTGTTTTGTCGAAAGATATTTTTGTCTTCTCTTTAACAGTTATCCAGTCGCAAGTTAAGCGAAATATATATTTTATTTCATTTTAACCTGCACTTATTTTTTATCTTTTTAAATAAATTTTGAATTTTAAGTGCATTAAAATGCTTTTCATGCAAATGCATTGTCGCGAAATATTGTATTGCGTTATTATCAAGTCTTTTATACGCACATATTGGTAGTTGGTAAAATATAAAATTATATTTTGTTAATGAAAGATTTTATTCAAATTAAAATGCATTAAGGGTGTTTCTGTCAAATCCTATTTTATCTTTGTCTTTGAGAAATGGCATAAGATTAATTTATAATCTTAAATCAGTTTCCTTATGTAAATTTTATTTTATTAAACTGATTTAAATTTATTATTCAATGGTTAAACTGATTAAGATTATGAGTCATTATAAAACTTAAAACTGTAAAAAACATTATAAGTTCTTTAGACTATTTTGCTTTTCTTAAATTATATTTCATTAAATTAAATCGGATTTAAAAATTAATTCGATTCGTTTCGATAATTTCATTAAGCCTATTTACATGATTCGATAACTTCACCAAGCTTAATTCCAGCCATTCGATTTAATTATATAAATTCGATTAATTTATTGTAACATAAGCATAATTTTAGGATTAAGTACAGAGTGGTTATAATTAAAGTCACCCTATTCAGATCCCACTAGAACCCGTTCTACCTAACGGATTTTAATGAAGCTTGGTATATACGATATATGGACCATGGGGAAGAGATTTCTGAAATTCTTCAGATTCAATTTCTGACGCATGGTCTTGGCAAATTCTATGGTCAGATGGGACGCACTTTTTCTTTAAGCGAAGCTGTGAATAATCAAAATTTCAGCATATGGGGTGCTTCACCTCCCTAATGTCTTGCACCAACGATCACTGCAATCTAATTACGTGACTGCATGGTGTGAATTTACTGCTAATTTTATCATCGAACCATTTTCCTTTGAAACTCCACTCCTCAAGGACCTAAAACGTGCTCTGTTACTGCTCCTTGACGAACAGGTTATTACTGCATTAAAAGTAACGGCAATGTTTGCAGACCACTGTTTTCATGCAAGATGAAGCAAATCCTCACATTGGGCACCAAATCAAAGAACTGCTTCGAGCTAACTTTTGGCGACAATCATGTAATATCCAGAGCTTTTCCGAATGCTTGGCCTCCTCATTCAACCGACTTAAATCTCCGTTATATCTGGTTGTGGGGATTACTAAAAGATCGTGTTTATGGAGGAGGAATTAGGACTTTACACCTGAGTTGAAATTCAGCATTACACGCCATGTTGCTGAAATTCATCGAGAGTTTCTTTGGTCTGCCATTGAACACGCTATAATGCTTTCAACATGTAATTGATGTTAATGGATCATACGTGGAGCATATTCTGTACTTTAATAAATTTTAATGGTTCTGAAAAATTTTTGTCCTCTCGGCTCCACAATTCCCCCTGGTCGTTTAAATTTGAACTATTCTTTTATTGCAGAAATCTTTTCCCCATGTTCCACATACCGTGTTTACCAAGTTTAATCAAAATCTGTTAAGCAGAATGGGTTCTATAGGGGTCTGAATAGGGTCACATTAATTATAACCACCCTGTATTTTGAATTAAAAAATAGAATTTTATAATAAATACAAAAACATTTTAACAGGGTAACAAAAACGATAAAAAATATTAGTATTATTGGTAATTTTTTAATATTTAACTTACTATTTTTTATAATTTGT
>BPLR01014560.1:0-36675 GCA_021605095.1 Caerostris extrusa
ATCATTTCTTTTAATGATGTTGTGTATGCTTTTCATATTTGACATGAAATGTATTTTGTAAGCTCTGCACTTCCACTGAAATTTAGATAAATTCTACCGTATAAAATAGTTTAAATTACTGGTGATTTGCTTACTTAATCTGAGTTTTCGAGTTTTGCAAAGTCTGACAAGCAAGAATGATGTCACGCAACAACTAAAAATTATTGTTGTTCTTGTATTATGTTGCCATTTTTTTTTATGGATAGAAAAATAAAAACCTTTTATTTTATTTCAGAACAATTACGGTAACTTAAAAATGTATACCTCGTCCTACCATATAAAAACATAATAAATTGGGAGAAAAAGGAAATGCACAAGTAATCACAAACTTAAAAAAAAAACCCCAAAAATAAATAAATAAATAAAAACCCTTTTAACATTAAACATAACATTTTCCCTTTTACTCAACACAATATTTTTTTTTATTCTAACTGTTTTCATAGTTTCTCTGACATTATTATTCTGAATTGCTGGTTACATTATTCTATTTTATTTTTATGTTCATTTTTTATTTTTATCTCAACCAATGTCCGGAACATTAAAAGTGCTCCTAGTATTTAAATTAATAGCCTGTTATCTGAGATTCGTCTAATGATTCATCACACAAAAAAATTGAAAAAAAGCATGCCCTCCCAAAATAAAGTTATAAACAAATTAAATTCTGAAATATGAGAAAAGAAAAAAGAAATAAATAAACATACTATGAGATAGTTCCCTTTATAAATTAAAAAAATATCAAATTACATCAGTTCAAGCCATATTATTTTCAAAGTACATTACTCGAAAACTTCATTACCTTAAAAGTACTTCATGAAGTATAAGATAATTCAAAAATTCTAAACCGAGAGATTCTTTTTTATTGTAATTCTGATAATAATGCATGTGGTTTCTTCCAAGAACATTACTGTATTTATATAATTGTCCCACTTTCATACTATCATTGATTTATTCTTCCAACTCAACAAGCCATGTCTTGTCTTATTTGAAAAGCATCTTCAAAGTTCTGGAGGCATTCTTCACGTAGCTTCATTTAACATCGGAAACAATTAAAAGATAGCTTCTTGCCCAATCTCAGATAAGTAGTGGTGGATGTTTAAAAACAGTAAAACTTTTCTTGACACTAACCTTTTAGTCATTAGTGACCGACCTATGAGGCGTACTACTGTACCCAAAAAGTAAGACCAAAATTTTTTTTCAAAAACTCTTTTATTTATTCTTCCAAATTTATTTCATTTCCTTCAAAGTAATCCCCTCCGGACACAATGTACTTATGGCAAAATTTTTTTTCCAATCCTGCATGCCAAAATTCATCGCCAGGCATGGCGTTCAAAGCGCGCGCCGATTCGTTGAATCTCTCCAATGGACTTACAACGGTGTTCCCGGTGGTCTTTTGAGTTTAGGAATGGCCAGAAGTTGCACGGTATGAATAAGGTGGTTGTGGAACGATATGGACGATATGGTTGGAACTTTTGAAATTCCAACATCATCAGCAAGGTCTCTAATTGTAAATCGACGGTTTGCAAGAACCAAATATTTAATTTTTGGACGTGAGTTTCGTCGGTTTGGGGTTGATGGTCGAGCAGATGGCTCTTCATCTTCAACACGCTCTCTGTCTTCTTTGAACTGTTTTACCACTTCCGATATAGCCACTTCCGATATGGCCGATATACCATTTTTTTCCGATATAGGAATGCTGACCGAATGCCTTCTGAAACATTCTATACATTTCTACAAACAAAATTTAATGCAAGTTCTTCGCTCAATTCATTCAGACATTTCAAAAATCGCCGGAATCAGTTTTAGCGTCTCACAAAGCCAAGCGTAACTCAAACACTAATGAATGTTTTGACGTCAAATTATACACAAATGTCAAGGATGGTGCCAGCAGCCTAAAAAAAAGAAATAAATTGAAATTCCATAAACCCCGGGAATTTTAAATTGAAAATTGTTTTTTTTTTTTGGACACAGTAGTACATTGTCATCAGACAATTTCTAAACAAATTTATATTGTACAACAAGGCAATACAATAGTGTTCAATAAGACAATACAATGTTGTGCAAGGAATACACTTAAAATCTAAACAAATGTATGTTGTATATATGTACAACACACTTAAGTATTTTTTAAGGCAATTGCTTCAGAAAACATCTTGTAAGTGGAGAAGAATCTTCGAATAAAGCCTTTGTTCACAACCTAGCACTAAGAGATGAATTCATAATGAATGGCATTGAATAACAATAAAAAAATCCATTGTATCCAATCCAATGATCCAAAATTCCAATGATTTTGTGTATGCTTTTCATATTTGAGGGTCATTTTGTTTTCTTTTACATTTCCACTGAAGTCTAAAAGATTTTCTTCCGTATAAAATTGCTTAAATTACTAGCTGTTTGTTTACTTATTGTGAGTTACTAGAGTTTTGCAAAGTTTGACGATCAGAAATGATATCACGCAACAACTAAAATTGTTGTTGTTCTATATTATATTGCCATTTTTTATGAATAGAAAAAAATAAACTTTTTATTTTTTTGAGTTTTTTTGTCAGTATTTTTCGCTTACCAGCAATTAAAAAAAAAACAATTGTGACAATTAAAAAAATTCTGTATCGTCCATCATATAAAAATTATGATAGGAGAGGAAAATTTATAAGTAACGAACTTTAAAAACAATTTTTTCTTTTACCTTTTTACTCGGCACGCACGCACAAATTTTTGTCTTTTTTCATAGCTTCCCTGAAATTATTATTCTGAACTACTGGTTACATTATTCTTTTTTTATTCAATTCCTTCTATTAGCTCACATTCTCCCTATATATATATCTTGTACAAATTTTCGATCGTTCATACTTTTACTTTTAATACTTTTTATTCCTCCACTCAAGTTCAAACACATTTTTTTAACTTGTAGTGGATGACACTTGATGTTGATATTAAATCAGTAATAAAATTTAATTAATTCATTTTTTTTTTTTTAGATTTAAGTTGCATGCATCTACCAATATATGGCGCCAGATAAACTTAAAAAAAAATGAATGAAAATTATTTATAAAGGACTTTCTGCAATAGAGGGAAAAAAAGTAGGAATTGACTTTAAAAAAAAAAAAAAATTATATTACTTGTTTTATTATAGTTCCTCTTATCTAAGCCAAGTACACTGAACTTCAAAGTGCTCCTGGTATCCTAATTAAGAACCTGTGATCTATTTAATGTTTCATCATGCAAAAAGAAAACTAAGTAAAGGAACTGAACACTGAATGTTAATACAGTTTTTTAAAATATTAACTCAGTAATTAAATTTAATTAATTCATTTTTGTTTTGCTTTTTTTAGATTTAAGTTGCATATATCTACCAATAGATGGCGCCAGATAAACTTAATAAAAAGAATGAAAATTATTTATAAAGGACTTTTTGCAATAGAGTGAAAAAAAAAAAGTTTTAAAAAGTAGGAATTGACTTAAAAATGAAAAAAAAAGTAGGAGGAATTTTTTTTATATCACTTGTTTCTAACTTTTTCATACTAGCAGACTCCGGCATACGTTGTCCTGCCAAAAATGCATTGTTGATAATTACATATTGCGAATATAGTCTCCAAATTCCATATGTGCATACTAATTTTCAGGCTATCGTTTGAACTGTATATAAAATGAAATGCTGCAGCGCCATCTGGTGGCAATTAACAATAAAAGTGGATACCGCGAACCTATTTTCCATATTCGAATACATATTTAACAATTTTCGTAGCGAATGGTTGAACGGTGTAGAAATTGATAGACTGCAGCACCATCTGGTGGCGATTTCCAAGAAAAGGGCATAGCATAAAAACATTTTCCATGTTTTGTCAAACACAGAGAAAAATTTTCATCCACATCGGTGAAGCCGTTTAGGAGAAGTTCAGTGACAAACACACGTACAGAAGAATTATATCGATTGCAATATCACCTGTCGGGTCCAATTGTGAATCCAAACCTTCCAGGGACCTATCCAAACACATGTACAGAAGAATTATATGCATATAAATATATATATATAATTTGTTGCATAATGTTTCAATGGGCATTCATCTACAACATATCTTCACATCTTCTTCAACATCAATATAAAAGTGTGTGGCTTCTGCTCAGCCAAAATATTTTGTTTAAACCACACAAAACTCGAGTTCCCTTATAATAAACAAGTAATATAAAAAAAAAATTTAAAGTCAATTCCTACTTTTTTTTTTTTTCCGTTATATTGCAGAAAAGTTCTTTTATAAATAATTTTCATTCATTTTTTAAGTTTATCTGGCTATTGGTAGATATATGCAACTTAAATCTAAAAATAACTAAAATTAGTGAATTAAATTTAATGAGTGAATGAATATTTGAAAAACTGTATTAACATCAAGTGTCCTGCACTACAAGTTCAAAAAAAAATGTATTTGAACTAGAGTGGATGAATAAAAAAGCAATTTATGAACGACTGAAAATTTGAACAAGATATATAGGGAGAGTGTGAGCTAATAGAAGGAATTGAAAAAAAATCAAATTACACCAATTCAAGCCATGTTATCTTCAAATTGCATTACTACAAAACTTAACTACCTTAAAAGTACTTCATAAAATACAAGATAATTCAAAATGCTAAACGAAACGAGAGATTCTTCTTTACCATTGTCATTCTGATAATAATGCATGCGTTTTTTTCAAGAACTTTTATATAATTGTTCCAACTTCAATACAATTATTGATTTCATGAATCCAACCCGACAGAAGTCGTCTTGCCTTATTTGAAAAACATCTTCATTGTTCTAGAAGCATTGTTCATTTAATTTCCTTTTTAACAACGAAAGCAATTAAAAGACAACTTGTTCTTGGATATACGAGTAATGGGGGATATTTAAAAACAGTAGCATTTCTGTTAGCAGTAAGTTTTTAGCCATTAGTAACCGACCTAAGAGAGGTACATTATTATTCTACGATATACAATAAGATTGTACAATAAGATAATACAATATTTTACAAGGGGATATTATGCAATAAAATAATACAATATTTTATCTGTATATTGTACAATAAAATAATACAATATAGTACAATAAAATAATACAATATTTTACCTGGATATTGTACAATAAAATAATACAATATAGTACAATAAAATAATACAATATTGTACAATAAGTGGACTGAATGGCCGAGTGGCTAGCGTTCTGGCGCTCGGTACCACAGGTTTAGGATTCGAGTCTCGGTGGTGCCATGGATGTTTGCAGTGGTTCAGAATCCACTTTAAACCGTAGGTCCCGGTCTAATAGGATCCTAGAGCGTTGTGCGGGCATTGTTACTCCGCGTCCGTGACTTATCTTCAAGTTACACGCGCCCCCTAGGTAGTGCAAAGTGAGTAACGTCTGTGCAGAGCTTGCCTTAAGGCATCCAAGAAAGCTGTCTAAGTATTTGCCAGCTGCATTAGAAAAAAATTATTGTACATTAAGATAATACAATATTGTACAAGTGTATATTGTACAAAGAAGACAATACAATATTGGACAATTTAAAGTAGATATTGTATATACATATAATGAACTTAAACATTCTTAAGTCATTTTCTTCAAAATGCATCTCGAAGAATCTCCAGGTAAAGAATTTTGTCCACACTTTGACCTTAACATAAAAATTCATAATGAAGGACATTTGAAAAATGATATGAAAGAGACTACGATTATGGAGATAATGCTCAAGCAAATCCTATCACACCTTATCACAGTCTTCAGAGTCTTGGTCTGCGATAGATAAAGATTACCAAAATATTCACACAAGGTTTCTTGCATGAATTTCGGAACAATTATCGCAATGGGAAAATACAGCAATGCTTCAATATCATGTGCTGTTGCTATTTTATAAAACTGTAATAATTGTAAAATATAAATTACAGAATAAAAGCGTTTAAGTGTCATCAACTAGAACAGGGGTCTCCAAACTTTCCAGCCTTATGGCCATACTATTTATTCCAGTAAATACGGGGGGATACGGGGATATATTAAGAGGGTGAGGGAGAGGGTGATATTGCAAAATGAAAACTTTCTCTAGGGCCAGTGAGAGAGAAAAATATTTAGAAACTTTTATTATACTCATAATAATAATAATAATAATAATAATGTTATTTGTAAGTGAATGCCGTAACACAAAAGTTTATGAAAATTACTAATTTTACTCATAATTGTCTCGACATAAACAAGCCCCATGTAAATACTAAAACAATGGCTGCTAAATATCATTTAAGAATATGCAAAATATATCATATATACAATGTACTGTAGCAATTCATTTTTGAAATTGTAATTTATCATATGAAAAGTTCGATATAAATTTCAATTTAAAATATAACTATGATTTACATTTATTAAATTTTCCTGATGCAATATTTATTCTTGGATTTTTAAATGCATTTATCTATACAATTATCTTCTTAAATTTTGAATCTATACAATTATCAATTTAATTAAATTTAATTTTCAATTTTGAATCTGTACAATTAGTATACAATAAATTTTGAATCTATACAATTAGTATACAATAAATTTTGAATCTATACAATTATCTTCTTGTATTTTTTTGAATTTGAATACAATTATCAATTTAATTTTCAATTATCAATTTTGTATCTATACAATTATCGTCTTGTATTTTGAATCTATACAATTATCAATTTAATTCTATTTAATTTTCAATTATCAATTTTGAATCTATACAATTATCTTCTTATATTTTGAATCAATATAATTAGTACAACATAAATTTTAAATCTATACAATTAGTACAACATAAATTTTGAATCTATACAATTAGTAGAACATAAATTTTGAATCTATACAATCATATTCTTGAATTTTTAATCCAAACTTGAATCCAAACATTCTATTTAGTGTAGTTTTTATTTATGAATGTTTTTACATAGAAATCAATTTACAACCCGGGAATCACCTAAATTATCTCCATAAGTATTGGTTTATATACCTGATTTTATTGTTCCCATTTTTAACATGTATCCATAATCTTCATTTTTTTACTGCAATGTTTCGCGCCAATTTCCGCAAACATAAAGATTTTTTTTTTTTGTACCGGAAGTTTGTAGTTGGAAAATGCTTTAAAAAGAGGAAATTATGTTTTACGATGCCAGCTTTAAAGATAAAAGCGATAGGATGGGAATGCTTTTGCTTTTGAAATTACGTTTTTATGATCCCCGTTCCATTTTCGTATCGTGGTAATACAGGATGTAAAAATGAGTTTACTTTTATTTTTGAAATAAATATTATGTTGAAGTGAAGCAGTTTTGTTTTACCATAAAAATTCGATGGAGAAGTTTACATCAGATGTTTCTTTCGAAACAGCAAGTGTTGTTACTCCCATAAATATATGTCTGAGTGCTATATACATTGGTAGCGATTTAATATAAACATTAAATATTATGTTCTATCTTTTTTTTATTCGTTATATTGCAGGTTTTAAAATTTTTTTTGGCACCTATATATTTGAGAAATATAATAAAATATTTTCAGTACTTATGAGTACAGCCTAATGGACAGCGTCCTGATGGCCAATTGGCTAGCTCTCTGGCCTTTGGTACCACAGACTTCAGGTTCGAATTCTGGCGATTACATGGTTAGTGGTGCAGAATTCACGTTAAACTGTAGGTCCCGGTAAAAATTAGACGAAAGTGTCCAAAAAATGTCTGTAGAGCGACAAAGGAAAACAGTATGTTGGACAGCTTATAGGCTAAAGCTTTAACTTTTTTTTTTTTTTTTTGCTACTTTTATGCTTTCTTCTTATTCAATGGCGCAACAGTTCCATGCCAGTCGAAGGTTGTCTGCCTACTGTCAAATTCCGTAACAAGAGATGTATTTCTATTTAAGGGGCAGTGTAACCAAATTGGACAGGTCTCTTTGGACTGTTTAATGTGGATTCCAAACCCCTACAGGAATCCATTTCTCAGCTGGGACTCGAACCAGAAATCTGTGGTCCCCAGATCTAGTCATCAAGACTCACTTTTATACTTCACCAAACTAAAATTCTATGCGTCTATGTCAATAAATCGGAGTCTACGTATAAATAATTATACAAATAATAAAATATGTGTATATATAATGTATAAAATATAAATCCCATAAATATGTGTCTGCATCAATAATTAAGGGGGGCTGAATGGCCGAGTGGCTGGCGCTCTGGCGCTCTGTTTCAGTTCGAGATCCAGCGGTGCCATGTATGTTTGTAGTGGGTCGGAATCCACCTTCTTCGACAATAGAAGCCGAACATAATTACCAAAAGGTTGCATAAGACTAGAAAAGGATAAATGAAATAATACATACTAGATAATTATAGTAAGATTATTCCTGTTGTTGAGTTTGGTGTAAGTTAATTTTATAAATTCTGTCATCAATGATAGATGGCGCAGCTAGCGCTGACGTAATAAGTGATATATGCAACAGGGCCGACAGAGTGGAGAATGATGTATTTGTTTTACGATGCGAGTGATGGCTCTGTGAAGGGAAATGTATTTATAATAAAAGAAACTTGTTTATTATTTTTCGTGTTTGGTCGTTTAAAAGAGATCAAAGTGAAAATACGGATAACAGATTTCCGAAGCTGTAGTAGCAAATGTGATAACTGTGGGCCAACTCTGAATGATTTAAGGTCATCAGGTGTGGGGAGTGAAATTTCCCTCTAGAAACTATGTCTTGGCGCAACTTTTTTTTTTTTTTTTTTTTTAATTTTGTGCGAAAATTGTTGAGGAGTTCATTTTTTTTTAATTTCTGTGTCAAATTGTATTAAGGAGCTTATTTAATTTTATTTTATGTAATAAAGTGTTGAGAAAGATTGAAAAGGGTGTAAGAAATGGCATTTCTTGCAAAAGCAAGAAAGGTAGATTTAATGGCCAATTATCACAATAGGGGGCCGGGGATTTGGCGACTTTTTTTAGCACCAACTGATCTATAAGTCGCCAAATGTGGTAACCCAGATTTCTTGTACTATTTGCAATTCACTTCACTTACAATCGCAAACTTTTCTTGGCGCTCTTTGGCGAAATGAATTTTTGACGACAATACGATTTTGCCAATCTAATTTCTTTGCGGAAGAATTAAATGCAAAATTACACTATAACGCAGTTGTTTTCAAAATTAAGGAGTTAATTACGAAATGTAAAGATTATGATGATGTATTCAAGGGGAATTTGAGAAAAATTACTACCAGATAAAAAAAGCTAAAAAAGCGCGAATTCGAAAGACAATTGCCGCCCACCTTGAAATTTTTCTGGTTCGTGTGATTTATTCCATTTTTACAAAATATATTTATTTTATAATGACCGAAATAGTTAAAACCAATGTATTAAAAATACATTATGTGTGTATTTATATATTCAAAAATGATCTGTCGAAATTATGAGAAAAATTAACTTTGATTTTAAATTAATATTTTAAAGAATATATGACAGATGTTGATGATATAAGACATAATGTTTGGCAGATATTGATATATATATATGACAGATACATAGAGAAATATTCCAATTTGAGAAATTGGGCACAAAATGTTGTTAGCGCTTTTGGTTCAATTTATACCTACGAATCATTTTTTTTTTTAAAATGAAATTGACTCAACACAAAACACGCTCAATCATAGCGAAGGCTAACCTGCAACACCCATTATGATGTGCAAATACCCAAATTGAGATCGATTTGCAAAAGCTAAGTGAAAGAGCCGAGAAACAAATATCGCACTTGTAAAACAAATATCGCACTTGTAAAACAAATATTTTTTAATGATTTCATTTCTTTTGTTTTGTTTATATATAGTTATATATTTCATTTTGAGTGTTCTATATTTCTTCACAGGGGCTTTTGGTATCATTATTATTATATTATCTATATTTATAATTAAGTATATAAGTAAAAACAATAATAACAACTCATTCTGTTTCAATTTTTCTCTTCAAAAAAGTTTATTGTGGGTCTAAATCTAAAATGGAGCATATAATTTTATATGCGGGCTGCGGGCGGAGTTATGATGCATTTCCAAAGTGGCCCGCAAGATCATTTGGATTGGCCACCCCTGAACTAGATCAACACAAAAATGCACGAAACTATTTAACTTGCCCAAATTCAAAAACGGAAATTAAAATATCTATTATGAAAAAATACGAATTTTATGTCTAGACCGAAATCTCAGTTAAAGGAGTCAACAGGATACGATAGAAAAACAAATCCTAGTTTCACAAACGGACGATTTAAAACCGGACGTAATAAAAATAAATATGGTAATTAGACAGAATGGCGGCGTCCGATGTAGAGAGACAGCAGGAGAAGCTTCGTTTGCTACTGGAATACACTCGTTACAGTGTGTCAAAAAGAAAAAAAAATAATAACAATAAATTTGATCTGAAAATGAAAACGTTAAAACGATCAATATTAAATGCCAAAATGATCAATATGAAAAGTTCAAGTAATCAATGTGAAAATATACTAAACGAAAGTAACTTGCTTCAAAAACGGAATTTAAAATATATATTATGAAAAAAAAAAAAGTAATATGAAAAAATTTTAAGTCAATTCCTATTTTTTTTTTTTTCACTCTATTGCAGAAAAGTGCTTTACAAATAAAGTTCAAATTTTCCTCTTGCATCTGTCGCCATCTATTGGTAGAAACAACCAACTTAAATTTTTTAAAAAAACTAGAAATAATTAATTAACTTTAATGAAAAAAATTGTATTAACATCCAGTGTCATCCGCTACAAGTTAAAAAAAAAATGCATTTGAACCTGAGTAGATGGATAAAAGGTATTTTATGAACGATTGAAAATTTGAACAAGATATATATAGGGAGAGTGTGAGCGAATAGAAGGAATTGAAAAAGAGTTCAGGCCAAGACCGAAATATCCATTGAAGGAGTCAACAGAGTTTGATAGAAAAACAAGCGATAGTTTCACTAACGGACGATTTACAAAAGGAAGCAATAATAGTAAATATGGTAATTAGACAGAATGGCGGCGTCCGATGCAGAGAGATAGCAGGAGATGCTTCGTTTTGCTACTGGAATACACTTGCTACAGTGTATCAAAGACAAAAAAAATAATAAATTTAATCTAATTAGAGAGCAGGGTGTTAACAGGCTGGCGGAAGGAATTGAACGGAATTAAGGAAGCCATGTGTCGAAAAGGGATCACGGCTTGGTGATTGCCAGGGAGCGCGGAATGAGTGAGGTATCAACTTATATTAAAAATTAAGCGGATTAACAAGTGTCCGTTGGAATTTGCAGCTCTGATGGATACTGAGAGCGATTCTGTCATTTGAAGGAACTCCGTAGCGAAGAAACTACAGCTAAAAATAGATCCAGCTTCAAACATAATTTACTGTTTTGGGAATGTGTCCGGCGAGCGCTTTAAGAAAGAGTCTAGTACAGGTAGGGTCAACCCAAATGATGTTGCTGGCCCCTTTGAAAAGGCATCCTAAATCCGCTGGCTGCATATGAAGTTATATATCCCCCTATTAGATTTATATCCACCCCAGACATTTTTTGGAGCGAAAAATTGAAACATAATGAGTTATTCATAGCATTCATAGATAATATAATGATAATGATACTAAACGCACATTGTAAAGAAATATATAACATTGTTTGTTTGTGTTTGTGACTAATCCTCAATGTCCTACAATGCGGGCGGGTAGAGTGATCTACCCATGGATGGAGGAAAGGGCAGTTTCTGTTGGGATGGAGCACCCGTAGGTAGAAGTCTGACTTTTGCTCCGTGACGCTCTTACAGTTATATGAGACCGGTACCTACAGCTTAAAGTGGATTTCGAAACACTACAAACATCCATGGCACCACCGGGACTCGAACCGGAAACCTGTGATACCGAGCGTCAGAGCGCTAGGCACCTTTATAACAAAAAGAAATGTAAAAGATATATAAATATAAACGAAATTTAAAAAATGAAGTCATTAAAAAATATTCATTTTATTAGTGCATTATTTGTTTCTCCACTCTTTCACTTAGTTTTTGAGACTTTGATTTAATTAGAGTCTGGTTTGCTCTGCTATCAACTATCAACAATCAACTCTGCTATCGTACCTAGGGATGCACACATAATGTATTTTTTAATACATTTTCACTACATTGGCCATTATAAAATAATTATATTTTGTAAATGTGTGATACATCTCACGGGTCACAAAAGGTTTAAGGCGGGCCGCATACTGCCACTTCTGGAGCAGACCAATATTAAAATGTAAGAAATGAAAGTAACTTTCCAAAATTTAAATACGAGTGGCCTGAATGGCCGAGTGGCTGGCGCTCTGGCGCTCGGTACCACAGTTTTCGGGTTCGAGTCCCGGCGGTGCCATGGATGTTTGTAGTGGTTCGGAATCTACTTTAAACTGTAGGTCCCGTTCTAATAGGATCGTAGAGCGTTTCGGGGCATTGTTACTCCGCGTCCGTGGCTCCTCTTCAAGTTACACGCCCCTGGGTAATGCAAAGTGAGTAACGTCTGTGCAGCGCAAGCCTTAAGGCATCCAAGACCAAGCTGTCTAAGTGTTTGCCAGCTGCATTAGAACAAAAAAAAAAAATCAAATACGAAAATCAAACTATATATTATGAAAAAAAATACGAATTTAGGTCTGGATTGAAATCTCTCTTGAAGGAGTCAACTGGATATGATAGAAAAACAAATCAAAGTTTCACAAACGGACGATTTACAAACGGAGCAGGACATGCTTCGTTTGCTACCAAAATACACATTTCGCTAGAGAGTGTCCAAGATAAATTTGTTAAAAAATAAATTTGATCTGAAAATGAAAATGTCAAAGTGATCAGTATGAAAATTCAAAGTGAACAGTATGAAAATATACTAAACGAAAGTAACTTGCTTCAGAAACGGAATTTAAAATCAAAATGGAAATCAAAATACATATTAAAAAAAAAAACCAAGTAATATAAAAGAAAACTTTTAAGTCAATTCCTACTTTTTTTTCACTCTATTGCAGAAAAGTCCTTTAGAAATAAAGTTGACATTTTCCTCTTACATCTGGCGCCATCTGTTGGCAGATTTATACAACTTAAATCTAAAAAAAACCTAAAAACTAATTAATTAAATTTACTTACTGAATTAAGAAAACTGTATTCACATCCAGTGTCATCCACTACTAGTTCAAAAAAAAATGTATTTGAACTCGAGTGGATGAATTACGAATATTTTATGAACGGTTAGAAATTTGAACAAGACATATATAGGGAGAGTGTGAGCTAATAGAAGGAAATGAAAAACAAATCCTAGTTTCACAAACGGACGATTTACAACCGGAAGTAATAATAATAAATGTAGTAATTAGACAGAATGGCGGCGTCTGATGTAGATGGACAGCAGGAGAAGCTTCGTTTGCTACTAGAATACACTGGTTACAGTGCCTCAAAGACAAAAAATTTTTTTGATCTAATTAGTGAGTAGGGTGTTAACAAGTTAACGGAATGAAGAAAGCCATGTGTCGAAAAGAGATCGCAACTTGGTGACGGCCAGTGAGGCATCATCTTATATTAAAATTGAGCGGATTAACAAGTGTTCGTTGGAGTTCGAAGCTAAAACTAAAATTAGATGCAGCTTCAAACGTAATATACTGTTTTGAAATGTGTGCCCCCAGCGCTTTAGGAAGGGGCCTAATTGATATTTCCTTGGAAAACTTTGAAGTAAAAGGAGTTAAATTTATTATTATTAGAACCGACTTCAAGGACCTGATGGCCGAGTAGCTAGCGCTCTGGCGCTTTGTACCACATGTTTCGGGTGCGAGTCCCGGCCTTGCCATGGGTATTTGTTAGAAGTTCTATAAACTTATAACGTTTTAACAGTTATATGAACTTATAACTTTTTAAAATCTTTCAGTTTTTTAATGGTCATTATGCATTATTTCCTGCTGGTAAACGATGCTGGAAATACTTTTAAGTTTTTTTTATTTGAAAAACTAGTTTAGACTGTACTTTTTACAAAACAGGGGTCTGATGCCCGAGGGGCTAATGCTCGGTACCACAGGTTTCGAGTTCGAGTCCCGGCGGTGCCATGGATGTTTGTAGTGGTTCGGAATCCACTTTAGACGGATGTCCCAATTTAATATAATAGGGCCGCAGAGCGTTGTAGGGGTAGTGTGACTCGCGTCCGTAGCCATTTTCAAGCTATTTGTGTAACCTTTGCTTATGGCATAAAGATAACTGTCTCTGTATTGCCAACTGCATTAATAAAAAAAGATACGACTGCTTACCACACAATTTGTTAATTGGAAGAACCTTATTTGGATCGCCAGAACATAATGTTTGCTTGCATTGAGAATAAATTTCATGCTTATCATGCAGGCGATAAAATGTTTTCTTAAATAGAATACGAAAAGAAATTCGACTTGAAGAATTGATAAAGTCTGGTAAAATGTTACTTGAAAGAAATTTGCTTAATTTTGTAACAGCGCAGCTTACTTTGATAAATGATGGTTTGGTAACAATAGAAGGAAAAGAAGGTGTAGTGATTCCTTGTTAGAAATAAAAGTTGGTGAAACTGTAGTCCAGACAATTAATATGAGGAATGGAGAATGTGTTTTTGAAGGGAAATCAATGTGTAGGAATAGTAACTGAATAAGACCTCATTTATCTGGTTAATTAGGAGAGTTGTTACGTGAATGTAATAAAAAAAAAGAAGAGTTTAATCGAAGTGAGGGAAATTACGAAGGAACGCTAATTGAGAATAAAAGGAAAGTTTTAGAGTTAGTGAATGTGTTTAGGAACTGCTTTGCAATGGAATAGGGTCAATTAGGATGTATAACACTAACTAAAATGTGTATTAAGAAAGTAGAGGTTACTAGTTAAGCCATTAGTGCACGACCTTATAAGAGGAATGCAACTGAGAGAGATCATTAGGGATGTAGTGAGACAATGTAAGGAAAACGATGTTGTCTCTGAAACACGTTCGCATATGCTAGTCTGGTATGAGTAGTCAAAAATAATGCAGGGGAGTTCAAGTTATTTTTTTGGGGGAGGCTGATGCCGAGTGCGTAGCGCTTTGCCGCTTGGTTCCCCAAGTTTCTGGTTCGAATCCCGGTGGTGCCATGGCTGTTTGTAGTGGTTCGGAATGCTCTTTAAGTAATATATCCCAGTCTAATATGACTGTAGAGTATTGGGCGTAGGGCTGACAACCCCACCCCGTAAAAGGAAAACGTCTCCTGTCTTGAAATATACCAGCAGGCAGATAGCCTTGGCCCACCTTGGATTGTTGCGCCACTGACGATAATGATGTAATGATTTAATTGATTGATGTAGTCAATCAATTAAAAATAAAATTGAAAGTGACTGATAATTTAATTGAGTGTTTAGTAACATCCACAACGTTCACAACGTTAGATCCCGTTCATGGATACTTACAAATACCACTGAATAATAAGTCGTAATTAAAAAACTCGTCATAACACTGAATGAAACAAGCCAATTCAAAAGAATGGTTTTGGAATAGCTAACACATCAGTGAAGTTTCAGAAATTAACGCTCCACGTCTTAGATTCACTACTGAACGCGAAAACTATGTTCTATTTGGATGATAAATTGATACCAGCCAAAAATTGGTAGAGCAAATATTTTATAGCATGCATATAAATAATATGACAGAGTTTAGTTTGTGGAGTTTCAACCTGCAGTTAAAATTGCATTCTGAACTACTGCAAGCATCCGGGACACCGTCGGACTCGAACCCAAAACCTGTGGCACCGAGCGCCAGTAATATGGCCATCACATCCCCTTACATGGTTCCATTCCCATTTACACTGTTTTAATTTTACGCCAAATTTTGGTAAAATTAATTATTTTACGTACACATAGGCAACAACAATGTTTTTTCAAATTGCGGTGTTAACAAATATTTAAAGACTTTTAACAAAAATGTTAAAACCTAAAAATGAAAACGATAGTTAATATTCTAGCCTTATTTATGGCTCAGTGGCAACGTGCGCTTATGATGAGTAAAGGGTGGAGGTTTATTGTAGTAAGGGTGGAGGTATTGGTTTATTGGAGGTTGTGGTTTATTGTATTGGTGGTATTATATTGTAAAAGTCCACTGTTTCAAAAAAAACGAGAAGGCTCGATAGCCTTTGTGATTTTGCCTCGTTAATCGGACTACCTGGTGTGAGTTTTCCGAGTTTTCGCCCATATGAAGTTACAATGCGTGGTATTTTTCCTAAAGTCCTCCCGGAAGGCACTGCCCTCCTTCTTCAGTGACACGGAGCAATGTCAGACTTCTATGTACGGGTGTTCCATCAAAACTAAAGCTGCCCTTCTTCCCTCCTTCTATGAGGGGATACGATGACAACAAAAACAATAACAACAACATAATCAATATCTACAACAAAACTTTAAGACATTTTCTATCCGTAATATTTCAATAATGTACAATAATATTAATAATAATCATACTTATAATAAATATACTACAAAGATTGGTGGAACTTTTCCGAGTTTTCTCCCATACTATACGCTAATGCGGATTATTTTCCCCTAAAAGTCCACTTAGAAGGTACTGTCCTACTTCTTTAACGACACGGAGCCAAGTCAGTCTTTTATCTACAAGTGTTTCATCAAAACAGAAGCTACCTTCTTCTCTCCTTCCATGTGGGATACGACGATGACAACAACAACAACATAATTAATATTCTAAAACAGAACTCTTAAGTAATTTTCTATCCATAATGTTTTCATAAAAGTATAGTTATATTTATAATAATCACAATTATAATAAAGATACTACAAAAGATTAGTGGAAGTTTTCTGAGTTTTCTCCGTCAATGCGTAATTTCCCATAAAGGAATATGGGTGGTATCCTCCCGGAAGTCATTGCCCTATTTCTTTAGACTTCAGACTTCTATCTAAGGGTGCTCCATCAGAACAGAAGCTGCCCCCTACTTCCCTCCTTCCATGGGGATACGGCGACAACGACAACATAATTAATATTCTACAACAAAACTTTTAAGAAATTTTCCGTCCATAATGTTTTCATAAAAAGGATAATAATATTTTATAATAATAAAGATACTACAAAGATTAATGCGAGTTTTCCTGGTTTCTCCCTTGTAATACGCAAATGCGTGGTGGTTCCCCCTAAAATTTCTCCCTGAAGGGACTGCCCTCCTTTTTTAGCGACATGGAGCGAAGTCAGACTTCTATCTAAGGGTAATCCATCAAAACAGAAGCTGTCACCTTTTCACTACTTCCATGAAGGATACAATGACAACAACATAATTAATATTCTTCAACCAAACTCTTAAGAAATTTTCTATCCATAATGCTTTCAAAAAAAGTATTTTTTTTTTTCTAATACGGCTGGCGAACACTTAGATAATTGTCTTTTTATGCCTTAAAGCAAGCCCTGCACCGATGTTACTCAATTAGGACTACCCAGGAGGTGCGTGTAGCTTGAAGATAAGCTACGTTCGCGGAGTAACAATACCCCTGCAACGCTCTATGATCTGATTAAACCTGGACCTACTGTTTAAAATGAATTCCGAACCACCACAAACGTCCATGGCACTGACGGGACTCGAATCAAAATCTGTGGTACCCAAAGCCAGAGGGCCAGCCTTTCAGCCCTCAGGCCCCTTGCAAAAAAGTATAATAATATTAATAATAAACACAAAGATACTACAAAGTTTTTTTCATCGCTAAAGAAAACTACATTTTTTTCCAACCCCTTCGATTGACCTACTTAAAGGTTCGAGTGTCTCAATATTTTCTCGAGCACTCTGCCAAACAGTGAGTGATTCCCTTTGAAACATTACACCTGCCAAACTTTCTTCGTCGTCCGAAGTTCCCAACAAAAATGTTATTCTTCCCATACACGCGCTCAATAAGAAGACTATCGTGTCTTGATTCTTTGACGTTTCATGTCAGAAACTATCCAAGTCCAATCCATCATTCAGCTATGAAACTGCTTCGCTTTGTGCTGAATAAATATAACATCAAAAGAAATGAGATTGTTTTTAAAAGAGAAGAATCGATGTTAGTTAGTTATGAGCATTTTTAGGCTAAGAATTGAATCGTAATTAGTGGATATAAAAATACCCATCAATGTAAGAAATAAATTTAGTAAGAAATAAATTTCAATCGTGTGCATCGGTTTTTTGTGACAAAATAATACTCAAATAGATTACCATATTAACAATACTAGGGCGTCCTCTCCGGGAGCGTCTAACGCTCTTGTGTTTTTTTTTTTTCTGTTGTTTTTGTGTCTGAAATTTTTTCGATAGGTTAACAAATATACATCGTTTCAATTTTTTTTCAATTCCTTCCATTAGCTCACACTCTCCTATATATATCTTGTTTGAATTTTCAAACGGTCATGAAATACTTTTTATTCATTCACTCAGGTTCAAATACATTTTTTTTTTTGAACTTGACACTTGATGTCAATACAGTTTTTCAAATATTAATTCAGCAATTAAATTTAATTAATTAATTTTAGTTTTTTTTTAGATTTAAATTGCATGTATCAACCAATAGATTTCGCGAGATAAATTTTAAAAAAATGAATGAAAACTTTTTATAAAGGACTTTCTGCAATAGAGTGAAAAAAAAGTAGGTATTTACTTTAAATTTTTTTATATTTCTTGTTTTTTATGCATTAGAGAGATATCTGTTATTTCTTATTCCACTTGGCCGACAGTAACATCAAGTCCATAAACCCGTGTCTTAAAACGACGTGCCATGATAAAGGGTAAAAAATACATCTTCCTTTTGTTCTTAACTTTGCAGCACAAGAACATGGGGCACCCAAAGGGAGAAGTCTGAATTTACCCCGTCAGGTTATACCACCGGGCACTGGGTACCCATTTTAGTCACCTTTTAGGACATACATGGGCTATTTAAACCCAGATCCACACGTGATGAGAAATATATAATAATACATGCAGGGGGATTGATTCATCGATCTTGGGACAAATTTTGAAGGTGGGTTGACAATTTTTTTGTATAGAAATGTATGATCAGAGGAACGAACACACTTTGAAATATTTTTTCTCTCAACAGCCAAGTACAATGCCCCAACTAATAGCCGTCATGACAAGTTTCAAGTCATGTGGCTAGAAAGCCGATGCATACTTTATTTTATTCTTACTCTGTGTTGTTGTTGTGGTTATGACATATCCTCAGTGTCCTACAGTGTGGGACGGGCATCCCATGAGTAGCCTACTCATGGTTGGAGAAAAGGGGACAGCTTCTGTTCCGATGGAGCATCCGTAGGTAGAAGTGGACTTCTGCTCCGTGACGCTCTTACAGTCATAGGAGATTGGGACCTACGGCTTAAAGTGGATTCGAACCACGACAAACATCCATGGCACCGCCGGGTTTGAACCCGAAACCCGTGGTTCTTACTCTGTGTTGGTAAATGTGGTAACTACTCATTTTCCTTTGCGAGACTCAATTGACTTCTTTGAGGACCTCATTGCTCGACTATCCATTGCGGCTGCGAAATGCCTGCATCTGTTTGCCAATCACTCCTTCGACGATATCAAACATGTAAACATACCAAACATTAAATCCAAGAAGCACTTTGCAATGATGTTATAAATTAAAAATGTTTTTCATTCCATGTCACACTGTTTGTGCCATAAAAGTCACTTTTGACCCTATATTCCAAAACAAAAAAAAAGGAATGTTTTTAGTAAACTGTACCACCCTTAAAAGTTTGGTTTCATGACCGTTGAATAGCCATTAATCTTTTTTTTTTTTTTTGTTCTAACGCAGCTGGAAAACACTTAGACAATTGTCTTTGATGCCTTAAGGCAAGCGCTGCACAGACGTTACTCACTTTGCATTACCCAGGGGCTCGTATAACTTGAAGAGAAGCCACGGACGCGGAGTAATAATACCCTCACAACACTCATATGAGACCGGGACCTACGAATTAAAGTGGATTCGAACCACTACAAACATCCATAGCAGCACCGGGATTCGAACCCGAAACCTGTGGCACCGAGAGACAGAGCGCTTAGCATTCGGCCAATCAGGCCCCTTAGCCATTAATCTATAGTAATGCATTTTCTCTTTTATTAATTTTCATTTTTGGTCACTTTTGGTGAATTTTCGCCGAAGAAGATTTAATAATGTTTGTTATCAGAAATGAATTTCATTCATTTTGAAAACTTGTTATTATTCTTCTACAAATATTTTCTTAACAGAATTCCTAACTGTATATGGAGAATTTAATTGTTATCTTCATCGAATCAAGCTCGAGTTCAAGAGCTTCTGTAGTTGTAGATAAGAGGAGCACAGTGTCAAACATCTGCTATTGCACTGCATAAAATTTCAGCTGGAAAGAGTCTTGTTAAAAGAAAGCTATTAAAAAAACAATCTATTTCCTGCTTTTCAGTTTTGACCTTATTAAATCTATCGAATCTTAGTAATCTGAACTTATTAAATGTATAGAACCTTAATAACCTGACTTTACTAAAAATGTATGGAGCCTTATTAACCTGACCTTATTAAATATATTGAACATTATTAACCAGACCTTATTAAATGCATCGAACCTTATTAACTTAATCTATGAAATCTTTAAAATGTTATTAACCTGACCTTATTAAATGTATCGAACATTATTAAATTAACCTTATTTCGAACCTTATTAAATGTATCGTACCTTTTAACTTAACCTTATTAAATTTATTGAACCTTATTAAATGTATCGAACCTTATTAAACGTACCTTATTAAATGTATCCAATGCTATTAAACTAACTTTAATATATCTAACCTTATTGACCTAACATTATTAAATGTATCAAAACTTATTAACTCAATCCTTATTTGCCTGACCTTATTAAATGTATCTAACCTTATTAACATGACCTTATTAAATGTATTGGCCATCTTCATGTTTATTTGAATTATTATTCTGTCATGCATTTATTTTGAATTAGTATGCTTTTTGTAAATACTTCAGGTATTTACTCTTATTTATTTATTATTTTTCCTCTAAATTATTTTCCTTAACTTATACAATGTAAGTTTTGTGGAATATTGGATATGAAGTGATTATTTCGAGCTTCGAATAAAAAAACTATTTCAATACATATCAACATAAATATTTGGAAAATATATTCTACCTTAATTTAACTACCTGTAAAAAATGTAAGTACTGATAATGGGAGATTTAAAGCTTCTTAATAAATTTTAGAAGATTCTTTTAAACTTATATGAAGAGCAAAAACACAATGGTTAGTTTTAAAAAAAAGTATATGTTTTTTTAAAATAACGTTTATTACTGTCTACCATGCCAACAAGAAAAGTGTAATAATAATATTTGCTGAACTCTTAAACCTCCTAATCTCCCTTTAAGTACCCTGTTAAAGAAAGTCAATCTTTTTTCTGAACTTTTCTCATGACCTACTTAATACAACACGCATTCTCAATATTTTCTGGAGCACTTTGCCAAACTGTAAATACATCACTTTGAAACACTACACCTGTCAAAAACTTTCTTCTTCTTCCCAAAGTTCACGACAAAAAGCGGATATTCCTCTATAAATAGCGTCTATTGCGAAGACCATCGTGTATAGATATTCCGACGCTTTATGTGGAGGGCCATCAAAGGCCAATCTATCAACCAGGTATGGAATTGCTCTTGTTTTCTTCTTGGCACCAGATAAATGTTGGGGAAGAATAACCAAAAGGAATGGGATTTCTTTTGATGAAGAACTATTGAATCCTTTATGGATTGCATTCACAGGATGTAGGAAGTTTCTAGTAATATCAAGAAGAATTTCATTGCCTGCAATTTAATAAACATTTATTTCTTTTGTACATCAGGCTTATCTGTACATCAGGCATGTTTTTCTACCGGAATGATTTTATTGTCTACCATACCAGCAAAAGAAAAGTGTAATAATAATATTTACTGAATCATTGTCACTACGACTAATTTGGTTTGTTTCGTTCGGTGGTTGAATTTGTTTTATTAGCCGCAGGGTTCTGGTTCGAAAAGGTCCTTTACAATCAATTCAGATATTTTTGAAGGTTCAATTATTTAGATAGTTAGTATTTACAAATAATATATACAGGGCTGTTCTTACCACTAAGTCACTAAGTTGGTAACAGATCATTAGAAAGGTAACAGCTCATCTGTGAGTCCAGGAAGAGAATCGGTTTTTACAACACTAGTAGCGATAACCAGCGTTGCGTTGTAAATATAAATAAATTCAACAACTTTTAAACCTCTTAATCTCTATTTAAAGTATTCTGTTCAAGGAAGACAATCTTTTATCTGAACTTTTCAACACGTCTTCTCACTATTATCAATTTTGAATCTATACAATTATCAATTTTGAATCTATACAATTATCAATTTATTTCAATTTAATTTCCAATTATCAATTTTAAATCTTTGCAATTATCAATTTAATTTCAATTATCAATTTTAAATCTATACAATTATCAATTTTGAATCTATACAATTAGTATACAAAGATTTTGAATCTATACAATTATCAATCCTGAATCGGGTGAAAACATTTACATAGAAATCAATTTACACACCTAGAATCACCTAAATTATCTCCATAAGTATTGGTTTATATACGTGATTTTATTGTTCAAATTTTTAACATGTATTCATAATCTTTTATTTTTACTGCAATGTTTCGGGTCAATTTCCGCAAACATAAAGATTTTTTCGCCGGAAGTGTGTAGCTCGAAAATGCTTTAAAGAGGAAATTATGTTTTACGATGCCAGCTTTAAAGATAAAGGCGATAGGATGGGAATGCTTTTGCTTTTGAAATTACGTTTTTATGATGCCCATTCCATTTTCGTATCGTGGTAATACAGGATGTAAAAAATGCGTTTTCCTTTTATTTTTGAAATAAATATTATGTTGAAGTGAAGCAGTTTTGTTTTACCATAAAAATTCGATGGAACAATTTACATCAGATGTTTCTCTGAAAACAGCAAGTGTTGTTACTTCCATAAATATATATTCTTCAGTGCCATATGCATTGATAGCGATTTAATGTAAACATTAAATATCATGTTATTCCTTTTTTATTCGTTATATTGCTGGTTTTAAAATTTATTTTTGCATCTAAATATTTGGGAAATAAATAAACAATAGGTAAAAATTCTTATTTTAAATGAAAGGGCTTGGTATTGGTCAGGAAAAGTGTATAATCCAGTGAAAATACCTTCTTGTATGAAGAAAAAATATTTTCAATACGAGTGAGTACACTAGATCAGTCCCGCCTAATGGTTGGTCTGTGGCCTGACGGTCAATTGGCTATCGCTCTGGCCTTTGGTACCACAGACTTCAGGTTCGAATTCTGGCGGTGACATGGTTAGTGGTGCAGAATTCACGTTAAACTGTAGATCTAATTAGACGAAAGTGTCCACAAAATGTCTGTAGAGCGACAAAGGAAACCAATATGTTGGACAGCTTATAGGCTAAAGTTTTTACTTTTTTTTTTTTTTTTTTTTTGCTACTTTTATGCTTTCTTCTTATTCAATGACGCAACAGTTCCATGCCAGTCCAAGGTCGTCTGCCTACTGTCAAATTCCGTAACAAGAGATGTCTTTCTATTTAAGGGTGAGTGTAACCAAATTGGACAGGTCTCTTTGGACTGTTTAATGTGGATTCCAAACCCCTACAGGAATCCATTTCTCATCTGGGACTCGAACCAGAAATCTGTGGTCCCCAGATATAGTCATCAAGACTCACTTTTATACTTTTTACGGAACTAAAATTCTATGCGTCTACGTCAATAAATCAGTCGTCTACGTATAAATAATTATACAAATAATAAAAATATGCGTATATATAATGTATAATATATATATATCCTATAAATATGTGTCTACGTCAATAATTAAGGTACAATAAGTTGGCAATCCGGAAAAGTTTTCCTGTTGTATTCGAAGGGATGGTGGTGAACCATCCTAAGGGCTGTTTTACAAAATGAGTGGCAAAATGCAAGTGTATTGTAACAAGCCTGCCGTGGTACAATTGAGTAAGGCGCATTTTCTTCTTAATGGTAAATCACCATTGGTCAAGCCAATGAAAATTATAGCTAGTAATAAACAATGACCTAGAGTAGCTTGGCTGAAAGTTTGATGAATTTGGAATCTAAGAACGCTTGATTAGAAATTCGACAATAAAGCAGAACATCCTTACCAAAGGATACATAAGTCTAGAAAAGGATAAATGAAATAAGGTACACTAGGTAATATTAATATTATTTCTGTTGTTTGTGGTGCAAGTTAATTTTTATAAATTCTGTCGTCAATAATAGATTCGTGGCTAGCGCTGACGTCATATATGCAGTCATATTCTACAGTCATGCATACAGTCATATTGACGTCATATATGCTATGAAGTCATATTCTACTGAAGTCAGCTGAAGTCATATATGCTACAGGGCCGACAGAGTCGAAAACGATGTATTAGTTTTTACGATGCGAGCGATGGATCTGTGAAGGAAATGTATTTATAATAAAAGAAACTTGTTTATTGTTTTGCGTGTTTGGTCATCTAAAGAGATCAAAGTGGAAAATACGAGATAACAGATTTCCGAAGTAGTAGTAGCAAATGTGATAACGGAATTGTGGGCCAACTCTGAATGATTTAAGAAGGTGTGGGAGTGAAATTTCCCTTTAGAAACTATGTCTTGGCGCAACTTCTTTTTTTTTTTTTTTTTTTTTTTAATTTTGTGCGAAATTGTTGAGCAGTTCATTTTTGTTTAATTTCTGTGTCAAACTGTATTAAGCAGCTTATTTAATTTTTATTTTATGTTACAAAGTGTTAAGAAAGATTGAAAAAAGGGTGCAAGAAATGGCATTTCTTGCAAAAGAGAAAGGTAGATTTAATGGCCAATTATCACAATAGGGGCCGTTGGGATTTGGCGACTTTTTGTAGCACCAACTGATCTATAAGTCGCCAAATGTGGTCACCCAGATTTCTTGTACTGTTTGCAATTCACTTCACTTAAAATCGCAAACTTTTCTTGGCTCTCTTTTGGCGAAATGAATTTTTGACGCCAATACGATTTTGCCATTTTAATTTCTTTTGCTGAAGAATTAAATGCAAAATTACCCTATAACACAATTGTTTTCAAAATTAAGGAGTTAATTACGAAATGTAAAGATTATGATGATGTATTCAAGCGGAATTTGAGAAAAAATTACTACCAGATAAAAAAAAGCTAAAAGCGCGAATTAGAAAGACAATTCCAATTAGAAAAATAAGAATTGGTAAAAGTAATGTATCAGACAAAGATGAAATTTCTAGTAATAAATGGTATAAATAGTATATATAATGAAATTTCTAGTAATAAATGGTATAAATAGTATATATAATGAAATTTCTAGTAATAAATGGTATAAATAGTATATATAATGAAATTTCTAGTAATAAATGGTATAAATAGTATATATAATGAAATTTCTAGTAATAAATGGTATAAATAGTATATATAATGAAATTTCTAGTAATAAATGGTATAAATAGTATATATAATGAAATTTCTAGTAATAAATGGTATAAATAGTATATATAATGAAATTTCTAGTAATAAATTGTATGATTGCTAAAATAATGCAACAATATGAAATGAGAGATGGAGACATCAGCTTTTACTTTAAATTGATTGAAAGACAAGCTTAAAGTTTGCATTTAAGTCGTGAGAATTGGGTTAGTCATTTGTTTAATTTATCTCCCTAAGAGATTAGCCAAATTATCGCTAGAGTTCTGGAAGAACTTTCATATGACTATGGATACATTAAGGATTTATTATTAGAGAAGTTTAAATTAATTCCGCATGAATTCAGATAAAAGTTCTTTGATCGTGCCAAACTACCCAAAAGTACATGGCGGTATACAGGTGCAAATTATAAAACTATCTTGATGAATAATTAACTAACTAATGTAAATTATTTTGATAATGTTAGATAAGTTGATCACAGCAGATTAATTGAAAAGAAAATTTCCATTTTAATAAAAGAACATTTTATCGACGAGGTATGAAAATAGTCAAATCGTCAAAGTAGCAAATAAACTAGACCAATATGAAAATGTAAGAAATAAAAGTAACTTGCCGAAATTCAAAAGCGTAAATAAAAATACAGAGTGATTATAATTACAGTCCCACATTCAAATTGCTGTAAAAAAAAGAACCCTCGTCACAATGAGTTCACATTTCAACTGAAAATACTTGAAGAAAGGGGGAAACATTACGGCATCAAAAAAGTTCCAAAATGTATTAATAGATGGTGCTATAAGCGCCATCCAGAAAATGAATTCTGCTGCCAGTGATATTTTTTGAATCGAAATAACAACGTATTTGCCATGAGTTGCACATTAAATCAACTGTAGAGTTCAATGCGCTTTATTGTTCCGGATTTTTTTGACGGAAAAACTCACTTCCAGGTCATTCAGCAGTTGTGACACTGTTAGTGGAAAGCCATCCACCACGGCAAGATCATACTAAATTGGATGGGAAATTCGGTTGAACACTTTTTGATGCCATATCGTTTCCTCCCTTCTTCAAGTATCTTCAGTTCAAATTTGAACTCATTGTGATGAGTGGTTTTTTTTTTACAGCATTTTAAAAGTGGGGCTTTAACTATAATTACCCTGTATACTGTTATGAAAATAAAAATCGAGTTTAGATCTAGATTGAAACCTCCGTTAAAGAGCCAACAGGATATGATAGAAAAACAAATCCAAATTTCACAAACAAACGATTTACAACCGGAAGTAATAATAGTAAATATGGTAATTAGCAGAATGGCGGCGTCCGATGTAGAGAGATAGCTAGAGATGCTTCGTTTGCTACCGGAATACACTCGCTTTACAGTGTGCCAAAGACAAAAAAAGAATACATTTTATCTAATTAAAGAGCAGGGTGTTAACAAGGCTGGTGGAAGGAATTGAGCGGAATGAAGGAAGCCATGTGTCGAAAGAGATCACGGCTTGGTGACGGCCAGTGAGGCATCATCTTATATTAAAAATTGAGCGGATTAACAAGTGTTCGTTGGAGTTTGAAGCTACAGCTAAAAATAGATCCAGCTTCAAACGCAGTATACTGTTTTGGTAAAGTGTGCCGCGAGGGCTTTAGGAGAAAGGGCCTAGTTGATATTTCCTTGAAAGCCGTTGAAGTAAAAAGGAGTTAAAGGCTTATTATTAGAGACGATGTTAGGGCCTGATGGCAGAGTGGCTAGTGCTCTGGCACTCGATACCACAGGTTTTTGGGTTCGAGTCATTTATGTTTGCAGTGGTTCGGAATCAATGGATGTCCATAAATTACTTGAAGCATAGCAAATTTTTGCTAAAACAAACTACTTGAGTCCTTTTTTGAATTGCATACAGTGCAAATTTGCGTTCAAATTAAGAAAGAAGGGATAATATAAAGAAATTTAAATTCTGTTCACATTAATAGTTAATTAATGCTAATCGAAAGGAATTTTTTTATCACTGCTTAATAAGTAGATACATAACGGAATTACTTTAAAAAGGACAATTTTGTCAATGATTGAAGCAATTCTTTAAAGGTTTCGTGATAAAGACAGGGAACCTGATGGCCGATTGGCTAGCGTTCTGGCACTCGGTACCCCAGGATTCGGGTTCGAGTCCCGACAGAGTCTTGGATGGTTCGGAATCCACTTTAAACCGTAAGTCCCGGTCAGATTTCGCAAAGCCTTTAGGGGTAGTGTTACTCTCGTAAGTAGCATATTTTCAACACAACACGTGCCTCCTGGGTAGTGCGAAATATGTAACAGTGGTGCTGGCCTTGCTTATGGTATAAAGATAACTGTCTCTATAATTGTCAGCTGCATTAAGTGAAAAAGAGATGACGCCTTACCGCAAAATTTGCTAATTTTGAGATCCTTTTGAGCGACAGAATATATCGCCTGCTCGCATTGGGAATAAATTTCACGTTTATTATACTGAGGATAACCTGTTTTCTAAAATAAAATGTGAAAGGAATTCGGACGTAAAGGAATTGGAAAAGTCTAATCAGTGTTACTTGAAGTAAATTCGGAGAATTTTGTTTGGACTGAAACTACTTTGATAAATGATGGTTTAGTAATTATAGAACAAAAGGGTGGCCAACCTGCGGCCAGCCTTGAATATTTCTGGCCCGTGAGATGTATCACACTTTTACAAAATATACATTCTAAAATAATAGTAATATAACAGGTACTATGTTTCACTTTAAGTGACCATTCCCAGATACTCACAGGGGATGGTTGATAGCAGAAACAAACCAGACTCTTAGTTGAAGGTGGCGCTTTTGGTTCAACTTACACCTGCGAATAACTTTTTCGAAAATTAAATTACCAAAACAAAACAAGCTCAAACACAACGGACGGTAATGCAAATATCCAAATTGAGATCGATTTGCAAAAGCTAAGTGAAAGAGTGGGTTGGTTTGGTTTGTCGCTCTACGGTCATCTTATGCACACTTTAGGCTAAACAGACAGGGGCCTACGGCAAAAAGTACGTGAAAAAGAGCCGAGAAACAATTATCACCAATCTTAAAATAGATATTTGTTAATGATTTCATTTTTTATTGTGTTCTATATTTCTTTAGAATGTGCGCTTAGCATCCTTATTATTATATTGTCTATGTTTACATGTAAGAATAATAGTAAATGCCGTATTAATAACTCATTCTGTTTCAATTTTCACTCCAAAAAAGTGTCTATAGGGGTCTAAATCTATAAGAGGATATGTAGTTGTTATATGCGGCCCACGGAGTTAGGATGCATTCAAGTTGGGTTTGGATTGGCCACATCAGTTATAAAGGTAAAATATGGATGTTGTGATTCCTTGTAAGAAATAAAAGTTGGTGAAAACCGTAGTTCCAACTATTAAACGGGGAATGAGAATGTATTATTGAAGAAAAATCAATGTGTAAGAAGAGTAATTGAATTAGATGCCATTTATTTGGTTAATTAGGAGAGTTGTTACAAGAATGTAATAAAAGGAAAATAAGCGTATAATCGAAATTAGATTTGACGAAAGGACACCAAGTGAGAATAAAAGGGTAATTTTTAGAGTTAGTCAATGAGTTTAGGGACTAATTTGCAATGGAATTGGGAGAATTAGGGTGTACAGCACTAACTAAAATGTGTATTAAGGAACTAAAGGAGTGTAAACCCATTAGTTCCCGGCCTTATTAGATTGGTTTGGTTTGATGTGTCGCTCTACAGTCATCTTGTGGACACGAGGGCGACACAGACCGGAACCTACAGTTTAAGTGGATTCCAAACTACAACAAACATCCATGGCACCGCCGGGACTCAACCCTGTGGTACCGAACGCCATTTGGCTATCGGGCCCCCCGGCACAGCTGAGAGAATGATCATCAAGGATGTAGAAGGAAAAAGGTATTGTCTCTGAAACACGATTGTATGATAGTCCAGTATGATTAGTCGAAAAAGAAACTAGGGGAACACAGGTTAGTTGTTGATTACAGGAAGTTAAACAGTCAAACAATTAAAGATAAATTGCCGTTGCCTTTTTTTCTTTCTAAAGCAACTGGCAAACACGTAGACAGCGGCTGTCTTGGACGCCTTAAGGCAAGCGCTGCACAGACGTTACTCACTTTGCGTTACCCAGAAGGCGCGTGTAACTTGAAGATAAGCCACGGACGCGGAGTAACAATGCCCCCGCAGCGCTCTACGATCCTATTAGGACGGGGACCTAAGGTTTAAAGTGGATCCCGAACCACTGCAAACATCCACGGCACCGCAGGGATTCGAACCCGATACATGTGGTATCGAGCGCCAGAGCGCTAGCCACTCGGCCATTCAGGCCCCTAATTCCCGTTACCTAGAATAGATGAGTTACGGGAGGTTTTTAGCAATTTCACATTATTCACAAGGCTAGATTGCGATCAAAGATATTTACAAATACTATTGAGTAAGGAATCTAAATTAAAAACCGCATTCATTATACCTGATGAAAGAGATCAATTTGAAATAATGGATTTTGAAATAGGTAACGCGCCGGTGGAGTTAATACACAATGCCTTAGGATCACTACTGAACACGAAAGCTCTGGTTTATTTGGCGATCAATTGATACCCAGCCAAAAATTGTTGACGCAAATATTTTATAGCAAGGATTAAAGGAAATATTTTATTAAAAGCAAATATTTTATAGCATGCATACAAATAATATGGCAGAGTTTAGTCCGTGGTTTAAACCTGCGGTTTAAAATGGATTCTGAACCACTACAATTATTCATGGCACCTCCTGTGACTCGAACCCAAAATCTGTGACTCCGAGCTCCAGTAACTCGACCAACAGACTCGCTTGTTCCTATTTAAACGGTTTTAATTTTAAGCCAAACTTTGGGGAAATTAATAATTTATCAAACATGTAGTCTTTACCGTATACTAACATTAATATTTTACAAATAGTGGCGTCAGTACAGATTCAAAAAGACCAAACAAAAATGTCGAAACTTAAAAATGAAAACGATAATTAATATTCTAGCCAGACTCGCGGCTCAAAGGCAACGTGCTCCTCTGGTGAGCATTAGGATGGAGGTTTGTTGAAAACATTGTTTCAAAACAAGAGCAGACTCGATGACGTTTGTGATGTTCAGTAGTGACTGGCCTAGTCAGTCGAACTACCTGGTGGAAATTTTCTGGGGTTTTCTCCCATACGATATGCCAATGTGGAAAACTCTCCCCTAAAAGTCCTTCTGGAAGGCACTGTCCTCCTTTTTTTAGTGACACGGAACCAAGACAAACTTCTACCTACAGGTGATCCATCACAACAGAAGCTGCCCCGTGTCTTCCCTTCCTCTGTCAGTCTATAAGGAATACGGGGACATCAACAACAAAATCATAGCTTCGTTAGTCTGACTAATTGGTGGGCATTTTCTGGGTTTTCTCCCATATGATACGCCAATGCAGGGTAGTGTTTTCTAAAAATCCTCGCGGTCGGCACTGCCCTCCTTTTTGTAGCAACACGGAGCCATTCAGACTTCTACTACGGTTGCTCCATCAAAACAGAAGCTGCCCCCTTCTTACCTGCTTCCATGGGGGGTGGGGTGATGGCCGAGTGGCTAGAGCTCTGACTCTCGGTACCACAGTTTTCTGGTACGAGTCCCGGCAGTGCCAAGGATGTTTGTAGTGGTTCAAAATCCACTTTAAACAGTAGGTCCCGGCCTGTTTATCTCTCGTATACACCAGATGACCTTAGAGCGACAAACCAAACCTTTCCATGAAGGATTCAACAGCAACAACAACAACATAATTAATATTCTACAACAAAACTTTTAAGAAATTTTCTATTTTTATCCATAATGTTTGCATAAAAGTATAATAATAAAGATACTACAAGGAATTTTCATCGCTAAAGTAAAATACATTTTTTTCCAATCCCTTCACTTGACCTACTTAAAGGTTCGAGTGTCTCAATATTTTCTCGAGCACTCTGCCAAACAGTGAGTGATTCCCTTTGAAACATTACACCTGCCAAACTTTCTTTTGCTGTCCAAAGTTCTCAACAAAAATGTTATTCTTCCATACACACGCTCAATAAGAAGACTATCGTGTCTTGATTCTTTGACGTTTCATGTCAGAAACTATCGAAGTCCAATCCATCATCCAGCTATGAAACTGATGTCAGTTTTCGCTTTGTGCTGAATAAATATACCAACCAAAGAAATGAGATTGTTTTTGAATGAGAAAATAATCGATATTGGTTATTTATGAATGTTAATAAGTAAGGAATTAAATAACAATCAGATGATATAAAAATGCCCAGTATTGTAAATAATTAAAAAGTCTATTTCATTCGTGTGCATTCCATTTTTGGTGATTACGCGTTCAAATTAGAAATAAGATAGTATGCAGTATTAACAATGCTGATTTATCTTCAAGAAGCATTTTTTTCGAAATAAGACTAATAAGAAATTTAAAGTTAAATAATGTTGTTGTTATCGTATCACTCATGGAAGGAGGCAAGACTCTTGTAATAGAACATCCATAGGTAGAATAAAATAATAAAAAAATTTAGTTGATAGGTAAATATATATATATCTATATATACCACATCCCAGTGTGGGTCGGGTTAGAATAGCCCCACTGTAGCACATGCATGTCGTAAGGGCAACTAAAATGGGTAGTATCCAGTGCCCTGGGGTATATGGTGCCCTGAATGGGGCACAAAAAGTATGGGGTGAAGTAAAGTCAGACTGATCTCTTTGATGCCCCATATTTTTGTGCAACAAGATAAGGACAAAACGAAGCTGCATTTTTACACTTTATCATTACCACGGATTCTTGGACTTCGTCTACATGTCACTGTCGACCAAGTGGGACAGAAACAACAACATATATATACGTCTTTTCAATTTTTCTGTCGTTTTCATTTTTGCATACTTTAGTAAAATACGACTAATTGTTGATTTTCATTTTCGGCCTGATGGCTGAGTGGCCACAGCTCTGTCGCTCGGTACCACAGGTTTCGAGTTCAAGTCCCAGTGATGCCATTGTTGTTTGTAGCGGTTTTGGAATCCACTGAACCGTGATCCCCGCGATCTAATAGGATCGTAGAGAGTTGCCAGGGAGTAGTGTTGCTCGTGTCCCGTAACATATCTTCAAGTTACGTGCCCGCTGTGTAGTGCTAAGTGAGTAACATCAGTTGCAGCGCTTGCATTAAGCATCAAAAGACAATTGTCTAAGTGTTTGCCAGATGCATTAGAACAAAATATTAACATAAAGGTTTGGTAAATATTGTATTCAACCTTAATGTGCTTTGCTTAGTAATATTCTGGAGGTAACAGGAGATTTTAGCTTCTTAATAAATTTTCAAACTTATACTTAACTACAAACTTAACACTTGAAGAAAGGAAAAACATTCTGGCAAATTTTAAAAAATTCCATGTCTTTAAAATGACGTTTACTACCGTCTACCATACCAACAGGAAAAGTGTAATAATAATATTTGCTGAACTCTTAAACCTCTTAATCTCCCTTTAAGTACCCTGCTAAAAAGGAAGACAATCTTTTTCTGAACTTTCTCATGTCCTGCCAATACAACAAGCCTTCTCACACTATTTTCTGGAGCACTTTGCCAAACTGTAAATGCATCACTTTGAAACACTACACCTGTCAAAACTTTCTTCTTCTTCCCAAAGTTCACGACAAAAGCGGATATTCCTTTATAAATAGCGTCTATTGCGAAGACCATCGTGTATAGATATTCCGACGCTTTATGTGGAGAGCCATCAAAGGCCAATCTATCAACCAGGTATGGGAATTGCTTGATTTCTTCTAGGCACCAGATAAATGTTAGGAAAGAATAAACCAAAAGTGAATGGGATTTCTTTTCATGAAGAACTATTGAATCATTTATGGATTGCATTTACAGGATACAGGATATTATTTCTAGTAATATCAAGAAGAAGATTTTCATTGCCTACAATTTAATAAACATTTATTTCTTTTGTGCATCAGGCTTACGAAAATAGAAGTAAGGGTCTACGATTTTTTGTATTTCTACTGGAAAGATGTTATTTTCTACCATGCCAGCAAAAAAAGTGCAATAATATTTGCTGAACTTTGTCACTGCTATTAACTTGGTTTATTTCGTTCGGTGGTTGAATTTGTTTTATTAACCGCAGCGTCCTGGTCCGAGATGTCTTTTTGAATCAATTCCGATATTTTTTTAAGTTTTATTTAGATAGTTAGTATTTACAAATAATATATACAAGGCTGATCTTAACACTAAGATGGTAAACAGCTCATCTTAAAGGTAAAGGCTCGTTCCCACCGAGAGGCGTTTAAGAGTGAAGCGTTGACCAATCACTAGCCTCCCCGCATTGCCTGAAACCGGTTTGAAATCCACCGCTTCGAGTTGACCCACTTTCACATACGAAGCGGATCTTCACTAGGCGCAATGCTATTTCTGACGTTTCGCTGTGAACGGGTCCGAAACAATTTCTTGCCTGCCGCATGTCGCGTCGTCGCCTGTCGCTCCGGTGGAACGAGCCTTAACAGCTCATTCTGTGAGTCCAGGAGAAAAACGGTTTACAACACTAGTAGCTCCAACTAAAGCGTTGCGTTGTAAAGCTTATAAATTCCAACAACTTTTAAACCTCTTACTCTCTAGTTAAAGTTAAAAATTAATTAAAGTTTAAAGTTAATTCTGTTAATTTTCATTCCTTTTAAATTTCACAGAGCATGGGCTCGTTTTTTATTTTTCTTACTTTTTTAAAAACTTAACTTTTAGTTTCATAAATTACGTTTCTTTTATTAGTAATTATCGATACGGAGGTACAGGGTAACCCCTGGTACTCCAACTCAACATCTACCGTTACTTTATGTTGTACCCTGTTAAAGGAAGACAATCTTTTATCTGAACTTTTCAACACGGCTTCCTCGCTATTTTCTTGAGCACTTTGCCAAACTATAAATGCATCACTTTGAAACACTACACCTGTCAAAACTTTCTTCTTCTTCCCAAAGTTCGACAAAAAGCGGATATTCCTCTATAAATAGCGTCCATTGCGAAGACCATCGTGTATAGATATTCCCCACGCTTTATGTGGAGAGCCATCAAGGCCAATCTATCAACCAGGTATGGAATTGCTCTTGTTTTCTTCTTGGTCCAAGATAAATGTTGGGGAAGAATAACCAAAAGAAATGGGATTTCTTTTGATGAAGTACTATTGAATCATTATGGATTGCATTCACAGGATATAGGAAGTTTCTAGTAATGTATATCGAGAAGAAGATTTTCATTGCTTTTAAAATTTAATAAACATGCATTTTTTACAACAGGCTTGTGAAAAGTAGAAGTAAGGGTCTATGATTTTGTTTTTCTACCGGAAAGATTATATTGTCTACCAATGCCAGCAAGAAAAGTGTAATAATAATATTTACTGAACACTTGAACCTCTTAATCTCCCCTTTAAGTGCCCTACTAAAGGAAGGCAATATTTTTGTCTGAACGTTTTTACATGACTACTTAAGACAACACATCTTCTCAATATTAAAATATACTTCTTTTTAAGAATATGATATAAATATACTTCTTATAAATACTGTTCTTATTTTAAATAGTGTTTTTCACGACGATTTTCATAATAGAACTCCACTTTTTTATACCAAATAAAGCTTTTGATGCAGTTATGCAAATATTTTATAATAGATGCTAATATTGAATGTTTCGATGCTATTATTGAATGTTTGGGATGCATTACGGATTCTCTGTATTAATCTATTATCATATTTACGTTGCGTTGTGTTTGAAAAGTCTTGATGATACTGTTCACCTCATTGCATCACTTACAGCATTCTACAATTTGAAAAAGACGGGCCTCATGGCCGAGTGGCTAGCTCTCTGGAGCTCGGAGGTTTTGGGTTCGAGTCCCAACGGTGCCATGGATGTTTGAAATGCTTCGGAATCCACTTTAAGCAGTAGATCTTGGCATTTTTAGCACTCGTGTGTATAAGATGACAGTAGAGCGACGAACCAAACCAATCCATTATACTTAAAGCGATGCAGGATGATTTGAACAGAAACAGTCGTTTACGGACACCTATATACAAGGAAATATGTATATATACATATACACGGAAATAAAATTGTATAGATGGTTATTATTTATGCAATAAAACTAGAAAATATCTTAAATGATCAGTTTGATCAACTTTGTTCAAGATTCAGAAGCTTCTATGCTACATAAAGCATTGGATTTACAAAGTCAAAGTGTAAATACCTTTGCAGGGTAGAGATGGCAAAACCGTCGCTTTTGGCTCGAGAAGAGGGTATATATAAGGAACATACTCTGGCTTCCTATGTTCTGTAAAGTAATTCTGTTCTTAGATCCTCCCAATTTTGAGATAACTCTATCTGAAAAGAAAGCGTCTAGAATTTTTCTCAATATTCTCAGTGAGTGTTCTCTCCTTCATCTTCTCTTTCTGGAGCGTCACAGAACAGGTTCGACGTGTTAGCAGATCACTCATCTTTTTTCAATGTATTAGTTATAATTTTCTATTTTACTTTTACATATAGTATATCCATATAGGTTCCTATTCTGTTTCTTTTTTGTAAATTATTATACTATATAAATATATTAATAAAAAAAAAAAAATTAAAAATAATAAAAAGCATAACAATTTACTGGGTATTGACCAAGGATGGGCAAACCTTTTTCGGTCATAAAGCCAAAAATCAAAAAAAAAAAAGTTTATGGGCCAAGATAAATTTTCTAAAATTTTAAGCAATATACAAGTATTACATTTTAAATATGTTAATGAGAGATGAATGAAATTGCGATTTCATTTTTTAAAAATTCCTTATATTGAGGTTCGAAGTGAGATGTACCGATTCTAAGGAACGAGGGTGAAGGCTCATCTGTCAGTCTACTTCTGAAATAATTCTTTCTAAGGTTCATAATTGTAAACACTTGTTCACATACTTATAAGATGAAGCAAACATAGCACTGATTTTTCTGGGCGTGAGATATTAAATTTGGGAAACTTGTCTTCGATAATGATTTGTAAAACTCTACCTTTGGCAAATTTAGAAACAACTGCTTGAGATGTTGATTAGATTGCTACTCAATTAGTTATATACTTAATACGTA